>JBBMFX010560893.1:0-15827 GCA_037832545.1 Rhabdalestes septentrionalis
GAGAGAGAGAGAGAGAGAGAGAGAGAGAGAGAGAGAGAGAGAGAGAGAGAGAGAGAGAAAGAGCAAACAGTTCTGTTAACAAACAGTTCAACACACCTTCACCGCACCATCATCTGGGTCAAAAGACAACTTGTTACATTCACTGTCACGACAAAACTTTTTTTCTCCATTTCTTTAGTTTTATTGTTTTTAATAACTTGAAAATGCTGTTTTAATATGGTCTCAAAATTTCAAGTACAGACTAAAGTGAGCTGGATCAAAATCTTGTTACATTAATCTTGTTACATTAATCTTGTTACATTAATCCTTCTAAGATATGAGGTTTTGTCCTGACAGCGATGACATGCTAATATATTGCATAAATCTTATCTTCTGCTGACTCACATTCTTGTAAGAACAGAATCAGACAATGGCTGATTTAGAGATTTAATTTATTCATTCACTGATCTATTTAGTTTTTTTTACAAATTTTTAGTGTCTTACACATAACTTCTTTGCTACAAATATTGTAATAGTGTTCGATACTCTCATCTTCTACTCTCATCTCTCATGTTTGATTCCACACTCCCCTGTCTGTACCAAACTGACACCTTTCCTAAGACTCAGCTGCACCGAAGAGCTGATAATGAACACTCAGCTCACACATAATCAACAGGACGTGCTTATCTGAAGGGAAAGGCTCTGTGTGTGTGTGTGTGTGTGTGTGTGTGTGTGTGTGTGTGTGTGTGAGATCAGGAGAGACAGAGAAATAGAAACCCAATGAAGAGAGAAGGAATGAGAGAGAGAGAGAAAGGGAGAAAAGAGGAAAAAGGAATACAAGCATTTTTCTCTTTTCTCGCTGAAACAGAGTAGTCCTGTTGAAAAGGCAGATTCATGACTTTGAATCGATTCTGCAATTATGTTTAGACATCCAAGACATTTTAAATGAATGGCAAATTATTGTGTTCTTTTACTGAAAGCAAATAAATATATTTAACATTTTTTTTGTCAATGTCTAAACATAAGAATATAAGTGTGAAGTGCAGATGTAAACCTTTCAATACAGAATTTAACACAATGTCCATGTGATTAAATAGTTATATAAATGAATATGATAAAATAAGGATAAAAACAAAAGTACAAACCATCAACTTCTGATAATGAAAGGTAAGCGTGTGTGGTTGTGTGCATGTATGTGTGCCTTTTAAATGGCAGTGGCTGGAGGAAGGGAACCCTGTTTTTTGTGTGTGTGTGTGTGTGTGTGTGTGTGTGTGTGTGTGTGTGTGTGTGTGTGTGTGTGTGTGTGTGTGTGTGTTTTAAGGTTGAGCGGCTATGAGTTGGCGATTCTGAATCCTGAATGTGGTCGGGTTCCCACACAAAAGAGTGCACATTCCACTCAGCTGCCCTGCATTCCTGCCCTGCAAAAACTATACAGGTCAGGAGCACACACTTCACACACACTACCACTGCATTATCCATTACAAAACACACACAACCACACACACTCAAATTTTAGACCGCATGGGTAAAAGTGCTCCTCAAAGATGCTTCCAAAAAAGAGTTGGAATGAAATGAAAGGTCATGGTTGGGATTTCCCTCTAATGGAGCAGTCAGGTGAGATTTAAGTGGAAAAGGCATGCGGGCTCAAATTTCATAGACAAAGGCCCAGAAGGGATCGGCACTCCATCAGTCAGTCGCTCCACCAGCAGAGTAAACCGCAGCAAATAACCACTGAGCGCAGAGCGTGGAAATAAAACAGACACAGTTGTATCAGCGGAGATGGAGAAGTATCATCAGTGCTACAAGAGCAGCTTCATGTTTGGTTAAAGCACCGGCTAAAAGAGGTTCTCAAGTGGGTGAGATCATTGGTTCTCAAGATATAGCTATTCTTTATTTCATTTATGCACACACACACATACACACACAAACAAACAAACGTGTGGGTGTGTGTGTGTGTGTGTGTGTGTGTGTGTTTGTGTGTGTGTATGTATCTTAACTCAAAGATTGTCTGTTAATTATTATCAGATTATTCTCTGCAATACTGATATTGCACAAGGCTGCAGTATGCAAATGTGCCTAAACCAATCATCGTTTTATTATAACGTGGCTAATCACAATTCCAGGTTAGAGTTTCAGTCTTTTCATCAACTTAAATAATCCAACAAAATTACAATAATTCTGGCTAATTATTAACTATTACAGATTCATCAAGACATATTCAAAGGGTCCATATTCTACTCACCTGCGTTTGTGTACCAAAATTATAATTAATTATAATTAATTTTTATATACAGTAAACTCCCACTTTAACGCGGATCAGCAGTCGGGGTTTCAGTCCAACGCAGAACAAATAATTGCTGAACTAATAACTGAACAAATAATTGTTCGCTGAAACGTGGAAACTGCAGATATCCTCTATAACTCTAATTTTTTTGATAGTGTGGTGAGAAACACAAAGAAAGCATCTTGGGATGGTGAAATACCGCAGTACTCAGAAGCGGGAGGTTTGAAAGTAGCCAAACTGAGAGCGTTATTTATTTATCCTTGCTGCTGATTGGCTGCTACCCCTTGACACATTTTCAGTCCCGAATTTTCCCCGTAAAGCGTCTCCAGTGTTCTTGTGTTTTTAGTTTTGTTATTAAAGCCCTGTAGTTTTATTACTGCAAATTAAAAGAAATTATTACTGTATTTACCTGCTTATACCAAAGAAAACGCATGTGCATGAATTACAGTACAGTCTATATAGGGGTAACGTCGGTATTGTACATTCTAGCACTGCAGGAGCTCAGTTTAAAATTGACAGTGTGAATACTGGTTTACCTTTACATTTTCTTTAAGGGTAATGTAATAGCTGAGTTTTAAATTAAATTTAAGTGTTTCTGGGAGCATATTGGAGGGCATATTTAGGGTTTACACAATACAAATAGGTCTTTTTAGGCATTTTTTGCTCTTGAAATGTAACCCCTACGAAAAGCATACATACATACCTCAGAAATATGAAATATGACAATACATAGAACTACAACGAAGACATGAAAATCTCTTCAAGAATAATGATAATGCTTGAAGACATGATCACATTTCACAATTTCACAAAAATACAAAACATTCGGTTCTGTTCCATTAATAGAAACACATACACAGAACACACATTTTAGGCAAACTGATTACTGCAACCTGTTCCAGCACCACATCTCTTCTGCTTCTATAGAATTTATACATTCTTAACTCCATTAACACACTAACACTTGTATTTATACTATGCAAAGAAGTGGGATCATGGGACAAGATGTGGAACATGCAAACATTAGAGCGCCCTGGGTCAAGTCATGTGTTGTTGATTTTGAAAATAAATAGACATCCTCCACAGACAACACACTCCTGTATCTATCAGATATATTTACCAAATAGGAAATAAAAATTCACAAAGAACATTCACAAAACCTTTTGTTTATGACCATGTGCACAATATGTATTATATACATGTTAGCACGTCAATGAAACAAGGAACTTTAAGGAAGATTTTACAAAATCATGTCCAATTTTCTGCTCATGATGTTGCATTGCAGGTTTCCCTGTTTTTTTTATCTTGAAAGTGTACAAAAACAAACATAACACACACACACACACACACACACACACAAATAAACATCCACACATTCTGTACCTGAGTACGGGCCCTTCCTTTTCCTGGGGCCCCAGAATGTAATCCCTCTCACAGGCATGACTATCCACTTATCCTGCCTAAGATCCGTGTATCCACATCTACACACTAACCTGCTCTGCAGCTCAACACGCACACACACTTCCACCACTCTCCAGTGGCACAATGCCCCACGTGTGAATGAAGCAAGTGCATGCACACACACGCCACAATAAAAAAGGTCCGCCTAGCCCAAGGGAGAGGGGATGGGGGCATTCAAAGAGACCTGACCACTGTGACCCCTGCCAGGCAGGTTGCCAAGGAGATGTTCGGGTTATCTGAAGAGGCCCATGGTTGCTAAGAAGGGTCCCACTCCCTCCTGCCCAAATATTCAAAACTGGGTTAAGGAGAGCTCAGGCGTACAATACGCCTTAAATACACCTACAAAAAGAAATCTAACGCTCTCTCTCTTCCTTCTTTAAGAGACCACTAAGGGGGCGATTGGAGAGGACCTAGTTAACACAGTTAAAATCAGTCATTAATTGGCGATTGATGAACCTGATGGCCAGATCTTGGGCTGCAATAAATAAATGAATCTATCTGATCACACTTTAAGCTTTTAGAATAAATGGTTAAAGGGGTTTGAAAACAAAACATGACCATTTTATTCACTATGAATCCTCAGTGAAAGGGCTATTCGCTAAAAATGAAAAAATGTTTCAAAGCGGTGACTATTGTCATAAGGAACACAACACACAAGAAGCTGCACAAGAAGCTGCTTTAACAATAAAAAAAAGTCAACATATTTATTTTGAAGGCCTGTTCAGAGGATGCTGAATGTTTTCCAATACAGTTAAAAATGCATATTGCTAATTGCAAATGTGTTGAATCTAATATCATAATTTCATATCTTAAAGCCCTAAAATAATCTGAATGTATGAATAATTTTGGTCAGGGTTCATATTTGGGCTTCATTCTGAACACAGGCAGTCAGTGCCATGACTGTGGGTATGTTATTTTCACATTGCTTCAATAAACTGCCATATGATATGGCTAAAGTTCGAATGACACAAATACGCCCTTAAATCAATACAGATGGCTGTATACATCATGCTGCACTTTAAATCTAGACCTCACCCTCTACAATAATTTGTATATTTATAGTGAACAATTATTGTAACACCTCTCACTAAGGCTGGTCTTTTGCATTATGAAACCTGTGCTATGATTATAAAAAAAGCAGCTATAGGTGGTTTAGTTCATCCAAACCACCCTGCCTCAGAGTGCCAAAACACACCACATTTTTCATAGCAATTGAAGCTAAAAGAGCAGAGATGTTTGAGAAATTTGGGAGTGCTTTCAATAAAGCAGTTTACAGGTCACCATAAAATCCAAAGTTTTATGATTCATCTCAAATCCTTGAGTGTAGTGATACTAATCCCAGTAAAATTAATCTCAGCTCAGAGTCTCAATCCTGATTGTTTGGTTAGCTCTGCCAGTGGATGAGCAAAACATCACCTGCTGCTGTTTGAGGGTGGTCCTCGTCATGTTCAGACAGGCTTGTAGCTCCTAAATCCTCCACACTACTCTCAGAAGCTATGACCCGGCTTAACTCTCCCCTACATGTCACCATCACTGCTGCTTTCCATGATAATAGACAGCAAACCAGGCAAATACATAACCCGATAAAATAAATAAAAACAACTTGCTGAAAACTGACGAGATCATGAAAACGTAATACTATTTTGTTAAAACCTTAGCATCTACACAACTAACGGAAGCTTTGTTAAACTTTTGAACTGCAATAACAAACACACTTTTTTTTGGCTAATCTTAAAATGTAAATATTTTAAAGGATAATTTTGAAAACAAATATTCGAAATACCAATTTCTGGAAATACCAAGAAATTACTCCACATCTCCGGTGTCCAGTTTCAGAGCTCAATTTTTTAAATATTTTTAAATTCAGTTTCCTTTTCTCAGCAACTGCTTATTGAGAAATACACATCCTTCAGAGCAATATTTCATAGGTTACTTGAGGGCATAACATGACACCTGTATTCTGTCTCTTATGTTTCCTCATGAGTTACAGAACTGAAAGGTAAATATTGTGAAAGGAAGCTAAAAATCTCTCTTACTTGCTGGGAAGTAAGTCTTTCCGGTACGATAAGACAAATGTGATTTGTGATAGCAGTCTGACACAGGGTGTGTCTGCTGTGACAAGTCTGATTGAGATGAGAGTGATACATGCAGTCTGAAAGAGTTTATAAAGAGAATTAGGGCTGGGCAATTAATCGAAAAGTAATCGAAATTGACATTCAGAACCTATAATCGATCCAAAAATTTCCAGGTCAATTATTTCAATTACTTTCACTTTAAAAACACTCTACCGCATGTGGAGTCACTATTTTTAATTAGAAAAACATATTTATTTTTTCCCCAAAAGTGCAAGTTATTTATTTTTATAAGAACAAAGTGACTGTTCATTTTAGGTAATATGTGTTTCATTTCAGTTGTTCAACATCGATGTTCAATAAATAATCATAGATGGAAGATCGTGTTATATCCTTCAATTAAAATTAAAATTTTGTAATATGTGAGCATATTTAATGTACAAAACTTGTCGGTGAACTATGAAGGCAAAAATAAATAAATAAATAAATTAATAAAATAATCGTTCATTAATCGTAATCGAGTTAAAATGTTCAATTAATCGAGACTTTGATTTTAGGCCAAATCGCACAGCCTTAAAGAGTAGTGTAATTGCTAACTGTGTTCCCCTTAAATTTGATATTTCTTCATCTTTTTCTTATGAATACAACCACACCACTTCTCATCAGAGTCAGTTCCAAATTTAACCATGGTTCCAACTCAGAAACGTTCATTAATATCCTGTGTATTGCGTCTGTAAACAACTTTTTGATCACTGATCAGAGGCCTAGTATTGATTATTCAAAGATTTGACTGTTGTTGAGCCACCACCATAATGCATGGGGAGAGAGTGGAGGCGCACAAAGTGACTAATGTAATGTGGAGCAACAAATCAGTCCTGCGAGAGTTAAAGACACACCAGGCTCATCAAAGACTTTAAAGACACTAAAGCACAGGTCAGTTATGACTTTATCGTGTTTTTATTAATAATAAAATACATAATCAGTCCTTGAATATTTGCATTAGGCAGCTGCTGGCCAGATTAGATTTTGTGTTGTACAGAGCTTTTTCTCTGATTATTTGAGCTTTTTGTGTCCGTGGCCATGTGCACAGCATCCCCGTGCCCCCCGTTTTTTCAGAAATAAGCATCTGTGACTCCTGGAGCTCAATAACACTTTACTTTTTTGTGTGTGTAACTGCATTCTTGTTGAAACGGCTGCCACATGCAGGATGGCACCATTTCTAACACAGCCTGAATACCTGTGGTTGATTTGGACAGAATCAGTAGCATGGGAAAGCTATCCAGCCCAAACATCATCCCCCTCAGGCAACCACACCACTCCGCTGAGAATCCTGTCACTATACTAGTTCCACATGGGGCTGGTGACAGCTCGCTGCTTTACAAAGCAGGAAGCATCCGAGTTCAAAGTTGTTTACAAAACACAGTCCGAACTGAAGCAGACCTAGCCTAAGCTTCACTTCTTTCATCACAATAAGAAGAGAAATCATTAGAATAAGGCATTTGAACTTTATCATCTGAAACGTAGGTGTGTAAAAAAAGCATTCAAGTTATGCAGCTAAAATAGCATTTGATGAGTTCCAGCATAGCCTCATAAATCCAGCAAGTTCCATTAGTGCTCTCCATCATAGCGTATGAGTGTCCCTTAGTGCTACAGGCATGATGGAGAGCGAGAGAGTCTGAAACTAAGTGTGATTTATGAGTCTTAGATGGGACAGTGGCCAGACAACTGTTGCAGCCAGAAAGAGAGTATTTGGCCTTGGCCTGAATGGTGACATGACACATAGAGGCCCCCACATTCCTGTGTGTGTGTGTGTGTGTGTGTGTGTGTGTGTGTGTGTGTGTGTGTGTGTGTGTGTGTGTGTGTGTGTGTGTGTTTTCTTAGTGGGAATTTGTTAAGAGCGCCTGTGACATGTTTGACCTGAGTGCCGGCTGGAAATGCACAAAGATATATAAAAAAAGAGGAAAGAGAGAGATAGACAGAGACAGAGAAAGAGAGAGAGAGAAAGACATTTAAGGAAGCCAGTGTAAACAATCAAGTCTTAACATCTTGAACTGCAGACGTATTACTTAATAACTTATTAGGCTCTCTCTCTCTCTCTATATATATATATATATATATATATTATATTAGTAAATAATCTACCATTAATTATGACAAATAACAGGCAACATAACTGGACCTAACTGAACTGTATGAATAGTATGATTTCAGGTAGACCAATATATCTATTATTATGATCAATCATTTACATATTCCCATACAATATCTATTGCGCAATAGTCGCAGCGTGCTTTTGGAGCATACTATGGATGTTGCTTTCTTCACAAAGAGAACATAACTATTTATGTGCAATTATTAAAGTTATTTTTGTTATTAAAGTGCAACATGTTTTGTTCATTTTATTATACACATTTGTAGTATGACCACCTCTAGTTTCAGGGCCATAACTTGTCCTAAATGCGTTTCCAATGATGCAAACAAAATCAATATTTCAAATCTTTTCTTTTGGAGAAAATCTTAAACCTGCAATTTAAATGATAATCAGAATACACTGAAATGTATTGACACTGCTGAAAAACAAATATTAATAGATGACCTGATGACCGATATGAGGTGAAGACATGAGATGGGACTATCAAACAGGAAATCAAGGGCTTAAGCAAAAGATTTCATTTCCCTTTTCCAAAGCAAGAAGAGAAGTGAGCCATCACGATTTCACCAGACTACTAGGCCTACTGGGCGTAGGCTGGAGGGGATATAAATACAGTTCCACTATAGGACGGGAGGAGCTGGGCCAGCCTGGCAACACACCCTTTCTGACCTACATCAGTACTGGGGTAACCCTGAGGAGACCCAGATTTGCTTCCACACTTTTATACTTTGGAAAAGTATAACAGGTACATATTTAACCCAAGCCCATATAGCTGTTGAGAAAGTGCCACTGTACTGTGAATGTAGAGGAGCATGTAGGAGCAGGTAGGGGAATTAATTTACATCAATGTAAACTACACTGGTTTTGGTCCAAAAATATATTTAGTAATACGCTGTCATTCTTGTGGCTGAATAATGGGACATTTTTAATGAAAATCCTCTTAAAATATCTGGTACATTTGTTAAGGTCTGTGTTCCAATACTCGTCACATTTATGCATTTATTTATTCATTTCACAACTCAAGATGACAGGAAGAAAAAGGACAGGAGGTGAGTGTGGACTGCAGCATGTAGGGAAAGAAAAATACATCTATACATCAAGTGGGGATTTAACTCCACCGACTTTTGATAATATATTTAGTAGCGTGCTCTCATTCTAGAAAAATTCTGGTAATTTTTTTTCAACATGATCTTACATTGTCTACTATACTGTTTTCATTCTACTCTTTAATAGCTTCTCCAGACCATTTATGTATTCAACGGTGAAATATTAGAGATGTCAGGGTTTTTTTGTTTCCAGGCGCTAGTGGACTGTAGAGTGGCTTAGCTGGCGTTTGCCATTGTTCCCTCACCGCTCCAAGCTTTTTGCCGGACCGCTGTCTTTTTTTAGTCATTGTTTTTGCGGGCCTCAGCACAACAGACAGGATCTGGCTACTGTACTTGACCTGGTTGGACACCACTGGGAATTTATAATGTAGAGTGGTCGGTTCTATTTGCACATGGACAGCACTACCTTTATTTTAACTGGCATCACTAATGCCTCCCAGGTGTGGGCAGTAGATCATCTCAGCCGCAAAGGGGTCTGCCCAACACGTGGAAGTTTTCTGCCGAATCAGAGCCAAGCAGACCCAGAGATGCAACCATCCACACAGTGGATGTGGCTGCGTGTGTCTATGGAGGCATCTGTACTAGGGGGGTGGGGGTGGGGAGGGGGTAGGAGAGCACCACATGAAAGGCTGCCTGGGTGGGTCACCATATGGTCCTGAGCTGGGTGGGGAGTGAATAGAGGGATGGTGGAATGGAAGAAAGAGAAAACGAGAGGAAGGAGGCACTCTCATGTGCTGCTTATACAGGCCCCAGTGACTGTTAGATGCAGAAAAGCAGCTGCTTCAGTTGACTCCCCTGCCACACACACATACACACACTCTCTCCCCCAGGCCAATTAGGACACCCCGTTATATCGTTAGTGAGTGTTTACCATAAACTCTCCCCACTCCTCCCCACTAAACCCCTCTCAGCCCCTCACACACTTCACAATAGCTCTCTTCATGGTAGTCCTTAGTCATTACTAGAGATGAGAAAAACACATTTACTATGAATGTATTCCCGCTCAAACAAGTGGTTTAAATTCTGTAAAACATGTGGTTTATAATCTTTTAATTCATGAAACATCTATATTTGTAAGAAGAATGATCCAGAAACCATGATTTGATTCTGCTGTCTAACATCTGTTCTGTAAAGAAAGTGTCAAGTAAGAAAAAACATCACACACGCTAAAGTTTTGAGGAAAAATAAAGCAATCCAGAAAAATAGACTTGAAATTGTAGGTATAGAATTACAGCAGACAATATAAAATTCCTGAATCATACATGGTTGTCTCTGGAGTTGGCACAGAAACAACCAGGAAAATGATTGGCTTTGACCAAGCACGTGGAACTTTAATTTGTGGTGCTTGCATCTCTTAAAGCAGACTAATAAAATCATATGAAGCAGACTGAAAAATACATAATTGAAAACTGCCTCAGTGGGACACAGAAGCCAAACTAGTAGGGGAGGTCATCAATGAATAATGAATGGGAAGCACAAAAAGGTGATATATTTTTACTGTCAGAAGTAATGGGGGGCGGGTCAAAGAAATAAAATGAAAAAAAGACGCAACTGTAAGATAGGTGGAAGAAAGAAGTGTGTGAAAATGAGAGTGTGAGAGAGATAAAGCTCTTTCTCCACAAGTCTGACTTTTAAATCAGCCACTAGAAAGCCTTAGCAAATTACGTCCCTGCTGGAGAGACACAAAGACATACTTGCGTGGCGGGAGGATCCCAGTGGAGCCCAGTTCCCTGAGGAACAGAAGTCTGCCCGGGTTTATTAACCCCACTGGCCTCTTTTCACTCTTCTACTTCCCCCACTGTTGACTCCACAGGGGAAAGAGGGTGAGAGAGGCTAGTGGGGCTAATAGCATGACAGGCTAAAGACCAGCCTGAAGAGTTCTTATACTGAACACTGAGAGGTGATTTAATGTGCTCAAACCCAATAAATGTGAACAACAGAACAGAGGTGACAACAGAGGAACATGAGGATGTGTGTTAGATAGCTAGATATAGATAGATAGCTGGATAGCCAGATGCAACTAGACTGATCTGGACCATAATATGTGTAAAAAATTAATAATATGAATACAATTCTCTTTCCACAGTTTATGGCCGGTGGTTGTTCCAAAACTACATCCATGGGATCATACCAGTGGACAGTTTTTTTCTGTTTTGTGTTTTGTACTTGTTTGAGATTTTTCTCGGCATTGTTTAGCCGTGTGATGAATACTAGTGACGCTCCGATCGATCTGCGGACGATTGGTATCAGCCGATAATCAGACTTTATGACTCAATCGGGACTCGTTAAACTCGCCAATCTGAGGAACCGATCACAATTGACGCAAACCCACACCACGAGAAAACTCTCTCGCGCACGCAGACCCACACCACGAGACAACTCTCTCGCGCAGGCAGACCCACACCGCGAGAAAACTCTCTCGCGAAGGCAGACCCACACCACGAGAAAACTCTCTCGCGCATGCAGACCCACATCACGAGAAAACTGTCTCGCGCACGCAGACCCCCACAATGAAAGAACTCTCGCACAGACACACACGCACACCACTAGAGAACTCTCTCGCGCACGCACACACACACACCACGAGAGAACTCTCTCACGCACGCACACACGAGAGAAATCTTGCACGCACACACACACACAACAGGAGAAAACTCACACACTCGCACACATACAACAAAGGCAACATTTATAGTACTACTTTATCTGAAAAAAGTGAATGGTGATCAGGGAGCTTACATATCAGTTATATAAACTTGAAGCATCAGAATCGGCATCGGCCGATCACATAGACAAAAAATGGGTACTTGGTATCGGGGGCCAAAATCCTGATCGGAGCATCCCTAATGAATACCTAACCCAGCCAACTTGTTAGCAATGTCCTGGTGCATTTATGACAGTGTTAGAAAGCTTCCATCGAAACGTATCTACAGACAGTAGGGCTTGTAATCCGATGACCACCCAGTGGTTAGTTCGTACCACCATTTTTAATTGTTTTTATTTTGCACAGTCAGTAAAAAACAATGGCTTCTTTCCAAGCCCATCTGTTGTAATAACAACATTTTTTGACCAATCAAAAAGCAGGGATGTAGCAAACTCTGCAGCAGCCTGCTTTTGGCTGTGCCATCGAGAAGTGTATTGCCAGCACAGGTAAGGATCGTGGACAAATCCCCTTATTTGTAACTGGAAAAAAATTTGTTCGCCATATGCCATTGGTCCCAATGCCAGTGGGAATGCGTGTACTAACAGTACTGGCACAGCAAAAGCAGAAACCTAGGATACAACTTGTTCAACTAGTTTCATAATGTTACATAAGAGATGAGGCCAAAGGACAGTTCAGACGTTTCATTCAAACTCTCAGTTCACTAAGGCAACTGCAGAAGTTACATACAGCCAAGCCAGTCAAAATGAACGGATATAACATCAACTGAGCCATGAAACAGAATCCACAGTCTGAATATAACACTCGCACATAGATATGCTGTCAGCGACGTGTGTGGGTCAGCTGTAAAGGCTGCATTCCACAGGTCAGGAATAGTCACGTGCTTATCATATTTGCTGATAAAGATAAGAATGAGACTGAGGCCTCATTTGACTAGCAAATTAAACTGGGCAGTTCTTCACAGCACTAAAAGACTTTGTGTTTTAAATGGACAGATATTCAGGAAACACATGGGCCCTAAAAAAGTCCAGTTACACTCCACTGGATTTCAGTGCTCAAAATGGGAAAGGACACCGAGACAGCCTGCCATTTATCTCCTAGTACAAACAAACACTTAATAAAATGCAATAATTACACAACTCAGAAAAAGCACAGCTCTAACCCAGACATGCCTGCAGTTCCAGCCACTCTTTGCTGGTGTCACTGTAGGTGTCAACACTTCTGTGTAATTCTGTATTCATGCAGTGAAATAATTCTTTAACTTAAGCAGACCCTAATCTTGACCTCAGTCTCACTAGGATGCTGGAATACATTAATTTCCACATCAGGTTTTCTCATCTTTGGTAACTGAATAGCACCTGAAATTCTATTCTTCTTTCACTTGGCATGACATCACACCCTTTGGCCAGACCTGGTCTCGGATCAATCTTCTGAAAGAACCCCCTCCTTATCGGATTCGCTGAAATTTAGGCGCCATTATTGTTTTGTTGTTGCCAAGCAAGCAGATCAGTTTGGTATATATAGGTGGATATTAAAAAAGTAATAATCCTTTTAATCCTTTGTGTGGCAACACTTTTCTAATGAGTGTCCACAGAATCACTCATATAATATCATAATATAATGCATAATATGACGACATCATCACAAAACCCACATACATATTTGTTTTATGCCTTGCCAGGACATAAGTGCAATACCTCAGTACAATTTACTTTCCTGTGCCAAAACAGAAACAGAGAAAGAGCAGGAAATTAGGAGGAAAGAGAAAAGAGGAAAGGAAGAGAGAGATAATCTAAGCTAGACAAAGAGAAGCACAAAGAAAGAAGCAGATGTAAAGGAACCACTCACTGCAAGAAAGAAAGAAAAAACGTCATAGAAAAGGAAGAACTGAAGGAAGAACGAACGAAAGAAAGAACGAAATAACGAAAGAAAGAAAAGTATGAAAGTATGAAAAAAGAAAAAAAGAAAAATGGAAAGAAGGAAAGGATAAAGAAATGAAAGAAAAGAAGAAAGAAATAAGGACAGAAAAAAAAAGTTGTGTGTGAGGTTCTACAATACGAAGGCACTGATGTGGTTCTATGTCATCACACACAGTGTATTATAGCCTAGTGTGGTACTGCATGCTAATCCTCTGTTCTGTGCATTCCTCTAGTGTGTGGTAACATCTTCAGCAGTCATCAACACACTCGACTATTCTGTTCATATGCGTGACAAAACCCTCAAGTGTTCTGTGAGACAGACGGATGAAGATGGATGTGCTGCCCTGCAGCTATGAGTGGCCTATGCGAACAGGGTTCCCCCCACAAATAGAGCTGGGCTTCTGAGGAAACAGACCCAGCCTGGACATCCTGTGGTCAGTCTCAATGGCAAAACTTACTTTTCTGAAGAGTTCAGAGGAAGAATGCTGCAAACACAGCAAAAGTTCCAACAGCCATAACAGCTCTGGGGCCCTGGCTGCTAGCAGTACCTTATATAGATGGTCCACTGTGGATGTTTATTTTGTCATAATAACACATTAACTACATAAGATAGATTCATATCTTACTTCCTTTTAATTTGTTCTGCTGTGACTCAAGGGATTTTTGTATTGAGTTTAGTTCCTCAGTGTTTACTCCTAATAAGAATATTTTTTTCCTAATGGAGTTTCCTTTCCTCTTGTTTATTCCTTTTTGGGGGGTTTCTTTTCGAGTCTTGGTTCCGCTCATTGTTTCTTTCTCTTACAGATTTTTGAATTTTTTGGTCCTTTTTTTTAATCCTCTTAAGGAGTCTTCCTTGTTTGAGTTTGGATCCTCTCAATGCTTTTGCATTATGGGAGTTCTGTGTAATTTAATTCATGCAGCTAGTCTAAGAGGTGGCACTGATGGAGTGGCTGAGGTAATGATTCATCTGTGAGTTGCAGGTTTATGTGATTAAAAAATAAGACCAGTCAGATTACAGATAGACAACTTTCAGTACTTATTAAGGATATCAAAATAAAATTCAAGAAAGAAAAAGTATACATGTGAATGTTATGCTATCAGCAGTTTCTGGACAGCTACAGCAGAGAGTTCAACATATATTCCTAGTTGAGGAAAGTGATGCTTCAAAAACTAACTTGAGTATTTAAATATTAAATTTGAAGCACATATCTGAATATCACCTCTGAAGTGGCATCCTTATTGACAGCCCTACCAACCCTGTGCAAATCTATCACCTCTCTTTTGGACATTTTTCCATTTATTGCTTCACAGGTCTCGGTTTGAGTGGTATAAAATGTCTGTTGCTTGTGTCCTGTTACTGTCTATGGTACCATGTGACAATTTGCTTTATTTGAATATCCGAATCAATAACAAGTCATTCATTTACTGAAAATCTGCATGTTGTTATAATCATAAATATCCCAAGCAAGAAGCTTGTTAATAATTTTAAAAAATCTGGAGATCATCTACAAAGCTTTGTCCAAACACAGTTTTATGTGTTTCCCTAGAGGAACATCAATGCCAAACAGTACCTGTGCCTGGCTCTCTTTAAGTTTGTTATACTAGAAGATCCAAACACACCCTTTCGTTCAAGTCTACTTCCCCCAACAATCCACACACAGCTGTTCTGCTTGATGTCAGTGTGAGTGTCAGGCAGAGACAGTACCTGAGGAACAGGTTTTATTTTTAGCCTCTTGTTAAAGTGTGGTCTAAATGTTAGCACGTGCTTTGGCTCTGCTATATAAGCACAAAATAAAGAGCTGTGGCCACCCACATATGGTCAGCCCAGATCCTGCACATTCAGCAGAAACACAGTGTGTTTGGTAATCTGGTGGTGCAGAGGGTGCGTAACATGATTTTGCTGGCACAGGTTCCACCATGACAGTCTTTCCTGAAAAACATCCTCTTGCTCAGAGGTCACCTGCATCTATAGCACAACCAAAGGGGAAGTGGCAGAGAGAAAGGAAGAGAGTGGAAAATGTGTGTGTGCGGGGGAGAGAGAGGGAGAGAGGGAGAGAGAGAGGGAGAGAGAGGGATAGAGAGGGAGAGAGAGGGATAGAGAGGGAGAGAGAGGGATAGAGAGGGATAGAGAGGGATAGAGAGAGAGAGAGAGAGAGAGAGAGAGAGAGAGAGAGAGAGAGAGAGAAAGAGAG
>JBBMFX010560902.1:0-15827 GCA_037832545.1 Rhabdalestes septentrionalis
ATCATTAATATTTTCTAACTTTTAAAGAACTTGGTCCAGAGACAAAGTTACATACGTTGAGTCTAAGCTTGGACAAATGGTTTTATTCTAAAATAAATAAATACATGAAAAAGCCTGAAATTCATTAGGAATTACCCAGCTGACCCCAGATCCTTCTGAAACTCTGGATAAAAGAGACGGTGGCGAGCTGTGCTGTCACCCTGGCACGATGCCTGCTGAGTGAAAAGGGCTCCTATCTAAAGGCTGATAAGCTCCAGCTCGGACAGCAGCGTGTGCAGCCCCTGTTCCTCAGGAGACCACACATAACCCAGACACTGCAGTATCTACTAATGTTTCACTGCCTGCCTCTGCAGCTCACATTTTCTAAACACAGAACAAAGAGGGCCAAGAAGTGCTCAACTGTCAGCGTGAGCCAGGACTAAATAAAAACACTACTGGATTTATCAGCCGATCACACCCCGGAGCTCCATTCGCATCTATAGTATATACCACATTACATTTCCAGCTGTTTAGATATGTAGACCCAGATATAATGAGAGAATATAGCATGTCGAATAAAACGAAGAAACATTTCAGTGCATGACAATGCTTTGCAAATGTATGGGCGGGCACGTGAAGTTTTGTCAATTTTCTTACAATATAAAAGCCATGCTTGAGCAACAGAGCCCCCCCCCACCCCCCTGTAGAAGAGGTGTTAACATATTTTTATAGATTTTAATAATCAATGCCCAGGGGTGTTTATACTTTTTTATACCACCTGCTTGTTTACCAGCATGTCGACACAACAAGACAACATAATGTAAATTACAACTAATACAAGCCTTATTCAAATACCAGTTAAATAAACAAGTTTGGAAATGTACTCGCATGGTTAACCACCCTCTTCTTAAACTGGTATATATCTGTAAGTCTATTGATTCTTTTGACATGAGTTTGGATAAATGCACTTGTGAACAACTACACTCATCCTAAATTGGGAGATATTTGGATGCTTATTCATTCTTTTGACACAAGAACCTTTTAAAATGTGGAGCTTCAGAAAAAAGCACAGCGGTTATAATAAATATGACGGTGGACGTGGCGAGTGAATGTGCCAAGTGTGTCGTCCGGTAAGGTGAAGGTCATGATGATTTGTTACAGAAATGCACAAAGGGACTCAAAAGAAGAATATAAACCCCCTGCACTGTAAATCCTCAGCTCTGCCGCCCACATGTCTGTCACCGCCCACATTCTGTAGCCGAGCGGTCTAAAGGGCCACTTAGTCAATCAAATTGGCGTAAGGCTCCGCCAGCCCATCCCAGGCGTGACATACAGCAAATCTCCAAGGCCACCTGTTAGATTCAGAATAGATTTTAAAATCTTGTTGATAACGTTCAAGGCAACTCATGGTCTTGCCCCAAATTACATATGTGATTTATTAACCCCATACGTGCTGCTCGCAGTCCGAGTTCCCTTAGTAACCTGCTTGACATCCCCAAATTAAGGTTGAGGACCTGTGGCGACACCACCTTCGCCGTCCGAGCTCCTCGTCTGTGGAATAAGCTGCCAGTGGAGCTCAGACTGTCCTTTTTCAAAACCCAGCTGAAAACTCACCTCTTCCCTATGACTCCTCATTTTAATGCTTTGTGTGCTTCTGTTTTTGTGTTACGGCACTAAGTACGTATGTTTCTATGTTGTATGTACATTTAAACATTGTGTAACATTTTTTTAAAAACGTGCTATACAAATAAATATTATTATCATTATCATGGTTAGTGTTTTTATTATTATAATTATTATTACTATGAGTAAGACATCTACAGCCACGCTACATCCACCTCAGCTCCATTGTCAGTTTTCCAATAATAAAGTGGATGTTGTTGACTGTTGTTGACCAAACAGGCGTTTACTCTCACACACTTCAATCAGACAAATCTTGGGTTTTGCACGTTTCTGTAAGATTATCCTATAAACAGTTTGCTATGGCCATATTTTCAAAAGGTACTTTATTTAGAATCAAATTAAAGAGATGGAATTAGGACACGGACCAGTTAATGAAAATAGTCGAAAACCTTTATGTAATGACACAAGGTGCAAGGTTTTGAGTCGTATTACAAAACAAAAGCATTCTCGCAGCTACCCGAGCTTCAGTCATGCTGTAGTGTGTTAAAGTACAGCTTTTACAATTCTCTGACCTTTAACTCACGCTCATGCCCCTTGACAGCCAACAACAGGCTCCCACACTAACAAGCGCCAGACTGGCCATTCACCCTATGAATCCACCAAGCTGCCATCTCTCTTTTATTGATTGCTGCTCTCACAGCCTCGGGAGATTAGGTTCGGCACTGTCTAATTATTCTGTGCCCCCCCAGAGAGATGCACCACACAACACCTGACCTTATTCCTTTTGGGTGTGTCCTTGAAACGTCCGTTACATTCGTCAACGCAGCCCTCAAAACATTAAACCCGCCAGTCCAATGCAATGAAGAACCATATTTCACAGACAAAATCATACAAAATCTTTAAACATTGTTTTGATCTGTCAGGAGAGAACAGGAACTTTAGCCAATTATTGTGAGGTAGGATATCAAACAGGAACAGCTCGTTCTTAAAGAGCCTTATTCCACCTTATTTTCCCAGAAGTCCATTTAGAAGACTTCTGTGGTTTTATGCTCTATTTGAGTTTTAACACTTTTCCATTGTATATTTTTCCATTCGAATTAAACAGTTTTTGTTACTGTGTAAAAGAGCAGAGATCTATGGATTTCAGAGATCTATGGATTTCAGAGATCTATGGATTATCTGGAAAGCTATAATGACTGTTTAACAACAGCCAAAAGTGCAAAACATTAAACCATGTTCCTGAATTGCACCAATCACTCTGCTTAAGTGTAAGAGAAAAATCAATCAATTCACTTAATCACCTAAAGGATTATTAGGAGCACCATATTAATACGGTGTTTGACCCCCTTTTACCTTCAGGACTGCCTTAATTCTACGTGGCATTGGTTCAACAAGGTGCTGAAAGCATTCTTTAGAAATGTTGGCCCATATTGATAGGATAGCATCTTGCAGTTGATGGAGATTTGTGAGATGCACATCCAGGGAATGAAGCTCCCGTTCCACCACATCCCAAAGATGCTCTATTGGGTTGAGATCTGGTGACTGTGGGGGCCATTTTACTACAGTGAACTCATTGTCATGACATGGTGCATTATCCTGCTGGAAGTAGCCATCAGAGTATAAAGAACAGGAATATGTGCAAATAATAGGGATTAACTTGGTTGCTGAGAAGCTGAAACTTTGGAGGTGTTTACAAAACATGCCTGAAGGAATCTGAAGTGCTGATTTTATATTTAGTTGCTAATGCTTCTGTTTAATTTTCTGTTAATTGTACATGTTGAATGTATTTCTGTGTATTAATTCTGTGTATTAATTTCTTCCAATTTAATGGCTATTTTAACTAGCAATGAAATGTGTGAAAGGATCGACTCATTTAAAAGGCCTTCTGATCTCTTCAAGGACAGGGATATGGCATCCCAACTGTACAAGATATCCTTTTTGAAGACACCAGTGCGTTCTTGGTATGGAGCATAGCCCTCTAGTGTCATCACATGTCTTTTGTCAAGGACACCAATTTTCTGGTATCTGAGCTTGAAAACAAAAAAGGTTTTAATGGCTTCTTTTATTACAGGCCCTCTCATCGGAGACTGGAACATCAGAGACTGGAACTCCAAAAAAAGGCATAAAAGTGACCCTCGAACTGATTGGTAGTGTACAATCACATTAGCCAGTCTCACTGATGTATATCCATAGCCTGAAACCCCCGCGGAGCAATTTCCTCCACCAACGGGGACATGGCAGCGCACTGATTAAACTCTGGCGATTTTACCCCAGCTTAATTTGTTTATTTACAGTACTGATATGAAGGCTTTATCCTTCCCCCCTCCCCATCATCTAATTAATATTGCATTTCCTATGGAAAGAACATTCAAGGATGGATAGGAGCGAGCGAGAAGAAATGAAACAGAGGTGACCTCTGCTCAAGCAAGAGCCCTGCAGTTGCCTGGCCGTATATTTTCATGATCGCATTTAAAGTGGGCCTGCTGTTTACGTTGGCAGCAATACATTTTTATGATTGCATTAAAGCAGAACTTTGAACTCTGGTGTTCGCATCATGGCTTGAAATTAAGGATTTATGCCGCAACATTACACCCATCTGAGCAGTAGGGAGTCTGTCACACCATTCTGTGCATCCAACAATGAAAAGCACAGTTAAATGGGTCAAAATTACAATGTGTGTGTGTGGTATTATTTACCAAAAACAGGGAAATTCTTTTTTTACTTGTCTATTGTCAAACCCTCTAAATGAATGGGTGGGGCTAAATTGCTGTAGCTTGAATAGGTGGATATTTGCAAATAAGCATTACAAAACCATGGCTTTTAAACCAAATACTTGCATTAATTTCATATATGGACTGTGTAGAGTGGGGAGGGTACGATACATTTAGAAAACAGTGTTTCCATACTGCACTGAACTCCCTTTTCTAGGTCTTTTAAAATGCAAATAATCCTTTCTTATGTGCTGCTAATACCTCACTTGAATGAATATGGAACCTCGCCAGATGGTCAAAATTGTTTATGCTATGAGTGGAACTAGGAAGCTAGTGTATTTATAAAAATAAACACAATAAACAAGTTTAACTGTTTTACTATGTAATGCAATTTAACAATACATTTTGAACAATTAACTTCCTGAGCATTAACCAAATTCATTCAGAATGGTTTGATGTGAATTACTAACTGTAGTGGTGATTAGAACCAGAGGTTTTGACGTCCATGCTGAAAAATGACCCATTCATTTACTATCCGCATTCATGCACACATAAGCTTAGCTTTTTTTTTATATATCGTGCTGATAAATGGTGAATCTGGTAAATATGTTTACAAATGTTACTCTTTGTGTGTTGGGAATGCCTCCCATACAGTCCCACCTTTCATTAACTTATGTTGGGCCCAAACAGAACCTTTTCATATTGACTGAAAATGCAATACCTCAAGGATCAGGCAGTGTATTTATAGCAGCTTCATATCATTATCTGAGGATTTAAGTGACAATAAATTCTTTGGACATCTGGTTTAAACACCTGTCACACTGACATGGTGAGTTCCTCCCCAACTGAGGCTTTCAAATCAAACCACTCCATCTGAAATTGTAATTATGCCAAAAATGTGTAGAATTCCGCTTCAAGGCAGGTATTGGCCTTGGAGGCAGAAGGTCCATATCCATGAGGCATTACCAGAAAGGTATGTTTCAGTGGCAGCAGGCTCACAGAGGCATTGCTGTTTAAAACTGTGCTGTTCCCACAGGACTACACTGTTTTTTTATGGTATTATCATGACTGGATCCAAGGAAATCAGCAGCCTTAAAAGGAAAAAGCTCACCTGCTGTGCATCAGTAGAATTATGCAGAAAGGCGTACCTGATGGCATTCAGCCTGATCGTGAGCGGAGTCGGAGATGCGAAAGCTGACTGCTTTTGAAGTGGCCGATATTGGAATGCACGGCCACGGTTAAACCCTGTGCTAACAAGAGCAGCGCGGGATCCAGCCAGTGACAGGTCTGCTTAGTCTGCCGGAGCTGAATGCAGCCCATGCACATGTCAAAAGCTCAGAAAGGCCCCAGACATCATCCAGCACACACTCGTGCACATAAAGCACTCAGGCACTATCAAACCACACCAGGCGAACTAGATCTGTAATGTTGGAAAATGCCACAGTGAACTGGCCCAGTTTTTATCTTATTATATTTTGTAATGTCGGTAAATGTCGCCATGAACTGGCCCAGCTCAAAAAAGCCATTTTGACATTTTATCATGT
The DNA here is from genome assembly GCA_037832545.1 of Rhabdalestes septentrionalis. NCBI lineage: Eukaryota > Metazoa > Chordata > Actinopteri > Characiformes > Alestidae > Rhabdalestes > Rhabdalestes septentrionalis. Next base: position 5,858 of record JBBMFX010560902.1, read on the forward strand.
TTATTTTTTCCCTGACACTTTCAGAAGTCTCAGAGCAAAGGTGAATACGAAGGAAGCAGGAACTATACTTTTTTAATAAAGAAAAATGATGCAAAAGAAGAATTAATACTCTCCACTATGTGCCACTACATATGAGTCAGAGTTCATACTGTCTCGTGACTCTCTTGCTGGGGGGGGTCTGTACATAGGGATAGGATTGAGACCCTGTAGTGATTAATGAGAGCCCTGTTGTCGTTACATAAATCTGGTGCGTGTGTCACACTGGGGGGTGCCCACTACCTCCCCTGAAATTAAAAGTGTGATGGGTGGACCACTGTTGACATTTGAAATAAATATTTTATAACAATAGCCTTCAACTTCTTTGACCCCACCGGCCACCTACAGAGAATAAAGGGGGTGTGAATGATGTTGTCTGCACAGCTAACCTGAGGTGCTGTGCGTCCAGTGTATGAGAACCATAACTGATATGGGGACACAATATTTCACAATATGAAATAAATCCACAAAATGTATAGGGTTAATACGCAGTCTTCCCTAAGAGGAAGAAGTGGCTCAGGAATGAAGGTCCTACAGGCTGCGTCACAGGCTGTAAATTGTCAAAGACAAGCACTCTTCATCACCTAATGCTGTCGCGACAATTCAACCACTAGAGACAAACTCTTGAGTGGATTCAGTGCAGTATATATGTCATCAGATGTAACAGTGCACAGTGGCCAGTGTTTCTAAAGGCGATTTCCAAAGATTTTTCTACATTTCTGTATAACGCCATGGCTTAGAACAGTCATTCAGAGAAAACAACGTCATTTAGAGTGGTTTCATGTGAAATGTGACTTTCTGCACAGACAGAAACATTCACAACCGTGGTGATAGCAATTAGACATCTGAAGAATTTGACAGCTATAAAAGTCTCCTCCCAAAACATTATCGTAGTACAAAATTATTTTATTACATATAAAAACCCAGAACTGTTTGCTAGTGAATTACATTGTTATTAGTATTGTAGACACAGTAACTTCTTGATCCTATCATAACCACCGAAAATTGATTCGAGTAAGGACAGTACACCATTGCACGTCAAACCACAAAATAACAAGAAATTGAGTGAAAATCGTGGAAATTCCCCTTTAAAAATTGAGCTAAGATATTGAGTTCTACATTATTCAGTGTATTCTTATACTCAGTCTTGCAGTCTTTGCTCTTCAGATACATTATTATAGTTTAAACTACATCAAAATATTATATCAGTTACTGATTTCAGCCATAACCACACAGTACCATGCACATTATTGGGCACCACTGCTCAAATTATGTGTTTTGTACATTTCCTTTGTGAAAATTATTTGCACACCCTCTATAATATTAATATATCCTTTTAAATATATTGATTAACGAATAAACATTTGTTCCCTCTAGAAAATATGTTCATATTTTCCCTTTTAAACAAGAATCATTGATGAATAATTAATTAGACAGATACTGTTAAAACACATTTAACTAGGCTGGCTGTTAATTGTATTTATTTTTAAATTCCACATCAGTGGATCCCTACTGGCTACTGTTCACTGTACCATGATGTAGTTTAATGTTAGTTTAATTCAATACATCTAATGGTAAAACTTTCCTGGTCTAAGGGTTGTTAAGCTTCCTCGCTTGAGAGCTGAAGACCAGAAGATGCTCCTGCAGGCTTTCTCTCTGGTCTCTACTGCGAGGGGGTAGGGAGCCGGGTCTGGCTTCCCCCGTCCGTGAATAAAAGCGATTAAAGTGGTGAAGAATTCATGAGGGCACTGCTCACTGATTAATGATGGCCTTCATTAGAAATTCCATGAAAGTCCAATAAAATGTAATGACCTGAAATCACAGGGCAAAGTTATGATATTTGGCCGGGGGCGATGTAGCAGAGGGAACAGGGTGGTCTGCACGGCTGTACTGCCAGGCAGTGTCACAGCTCCCAACACGGACAAGCTACAGCAGCCAACGGCACCGATGTCGCTCACAAATGTGCACCAGTAGACAGAATAAGATGACATCATCCAGACTTGGGGACACACTGTGTCCTTCCTGTGTCACTCAAACAGCAAGCCTGACTCCCAGGTTCTAGTCATGGCACCTACATCAACAAAATGAGGAGAGATGACTCGCCTCTCCTTTCATAGCATAGCAAGACCAAAGGAGACACTGAGCTCACCCGAGGCCATTAGGGTGGCATTCCGCGTTACGTCCACTCACGCCTGAGGAGACCTGAGGGGCAGGATGCTGTGAAAAGGCCTGCAGAAACCCAACCAATTGAGGTGTGTAGTACAGAGGAGTGAGGAGACTGTCACACTCTTGGGTTCTTCGTTCTTATGATGAATTATGAGACCGCAATCTGATGATGTCATTGTCATTATGATAAGAAAAGTGCACTGTGATATACTTTATCAGCAGAACTTTTGGAAATCTTCACAGCTCCACGCATCACAAAAAATATCAACCAGTATCCTTTTAGAAACACCTACTGGTTCTTCAACATGAAAATGTAAGTGGTTAGAGAAGATCTATTTTAAAGATCTTTTCTAATCATAAAACCCTTTGACCTGCAGTCAAAACAACACTCAGTACAGGTTCAGCTATAAACACTGTGGCAGCAGTGATGAACACATCATTGTAATTTATCACTGTAATCACAGTAATATTGACCATTTCCTTGAATAGAACAGTAACAACAACGTGTAACTATTTCATTCTAAAACTCAACGGATATTTTTATAGGACGATTTTGAGAGTAACTATTCAAGCATTTTGGTTGGTTGTGATATATTTAATCATATCACATTATTTTTCCTGACATCACAGGATTAAGCCTCATCCACAAATACACCCACACACACACTGCACACAGCCTTACCATACAGACAAACGAGGCAGCTTCAAAAAACATTTCACTGTGAATGAGTGGAAAATGTCAGCTTTTGTTTGCATATTCAAACACATGGCAACACACACCTATTGCACTGGACCATGCAAAACCACTCAGATCTCGGATTTTCAGCGCCGCTGGAGAGCTCTCTGGGCCAATACTGAAACCAGAGGCTTTCGTGCCAGCGTTCGCCAAAATCCATGCCCAGCAACATCAGCAGGCAGTGAGCAACAGTCAGGCAAGCGGGTTGCCAGATGCTCTCTGCAGGAGTCCTCCTCACACACCACAGACCACTGCTGAGCTGCTGCTGTCATGGCGCTGACTCTGCTAATGCTATCTGACAGCAGAGCAGGCTTGTACGCATGCAAAGTTTCCTTTTACTTCCAGCTGCAAAAGGCCACTGAGAGGCAGCAGAAAGGCTGAGGGTGGGTTTGAGTGTCTAAACCAGGCCATCTTCCTTTTGCTCCAGTCTGGAATGGTTTGGTCCTCTACCAGGTGGCTTTTCCAGCAAAAGACACCTGGAATGTGTGATACCCACCACCTGTTGGATCTTATTTGAATGACCAGGTTTCTCTCCAAGACTTTAACTTTAACAACAGCCCACTATTATTAAAAAGAAGCTAAAAAGATGTTTGGGTTTCAGTTCCATTAGAAGATGATCTTGTGAGATCAGCTGGTCTTAATCTAAAATATTTTGGTTCAGAGTCCTCTTCTAAGACACCACAGATCACCATGATTTTGTTCGTATTCTTTAGGCCATTTAGTTTCTTTGCTTTAGTGTCACCTTTTTGTTTTTATTCAAATGTTATAAACCGTGGGGTCCTCTGGGTGACAGCACAGATTAAATAACACTTTTGTAAAGAGATTTGTTTGTGTAAGTGTAAACTGAAGGTCTGCAGTTGAAATATCTTGCACACATCATAGGTCAGATGTCCACAGCTCTGATAATACGCTCTTATGCATGGAAAATAAATAAAGCTGACTAAAGGGAAGTCTACCCTGGTGGTCATTTTCCATTGTGACTTACACAGAAACCAGCTGTCAAATACTGGAGAGCAGTTAGTCTCCATGCGACCGAGGACGAGAGCGTTCACGTTTTCAAATCTGCATTCTGAATTGCCTCGTCAGTGTTCAAGGTAGCCAAACACCCATCAGGCAACACAACAAACAAGCAAACGACCTAACATATATTTTAACAGAATCATCTGGGTGGCAAACAACTGTTACACTGAAATTGAATAAATGCTAAACCGTTTTTGCTATGACAGTTTGAATGCTGCTTTTGGCAGAGAGCAGAGGGAAAATGGTGCCGATTTTCTATGAGAGGTACATGAAAGTTTGTGGAAATAGGAGAGACAGAAAATGAATGACTGAATAAGTGTATTAAATATTGACCTTTATTGACCTTCACTGTGAAGGATCTTTAAAAGTCTAAGATACCTTGAAGTGATGCAAAAGTTCTACCGTGATTTGAGGGTTCTTTGTAGAACCTTTATTCAAAGGTTCTTTACTAAACATCATGCAGAGGTTCTTTACTAAAGATATTCCAACTCTCACCTCATTAGAAACACTTCACTAAAATCACTCTCCATTAAAATATTCTTTATGGAACCAAAGCAGCGCAATCAAAGAGATGTATTTAGCACACTTATTTTTAAAAGTGCAGAGAGGTATGGTGTTGGCAACTCTGTATTAGTGTATTTCTGTGAATGACATTTTAAGAAAGAGTAAATTAGTAAAGTGAACACTGAACTGGAAATAGAGGAGGGTGTATATGAGCTGGAATGAGAGATATCCTGAAACCTCAATTTAACTACTGCTGCTTTATGATGTCATTTATTTATCTGTCATTCTGACTTGCAAAGTCCTGCAGAAACCAATAATAGTTCACAATATCATTTGCGGGAAACACACTGAACCTCCTGAACCATCTAATTTCTCTTGCCTGTGAGAGAACAGATGGAGTTCCTCTGAATTTGCAAACAGGATGCGATGAATTCATTTACAGAACAGAACCTTCTGACCTTTAAGTTCAAAGGTTCCAGAAGGTCACCCATTAATTAAGAAGAACGATCAATAATCAACATGGTTCTGGTGGAGAGCATCGGATGGCGCTTTTGTGAAATGGACACTCACCATTTGGCTCCTGGCACGGTGGTAGGGCTGGACAATGGGCAGTCCGAGTGGCGTCACCCACTCCACAGTGCTGCCAGACTTGGCGATTAGCCTAGCGCTCTCCGTTAGCCAGTCCTGCAACACAAAGATAAACATTAGCCTGTTTCTAACTTTATTGTTATTACCTTTAGCATACACTTTCATCCAAAGCAACTTACAATTTGAGGAAACGCTCAAATTTCCGGACAGTGTGAGATTCAGACTATAGTTCGAAGTGCTAAAATCTTTATGTAGGAGGAATGCAAGCAGAAAGATTAGCATGGGAGAGGCGATGCTCTCTGAATTAATGAGTCTTAGAAGCTAGAGAGGGATTCTGCTACTCTGGTTGTCTTTAGCAGCTCATTCCAATAGTGGGGAACCAGGAGTAAGACCAGTCTGGAATGGGTTTGCCTTGTATGTAGGGATGGCCAAGCCAGACGATGCTCCTTGAAGAAGCGGAGGGAACGAGTAGGAATATGTGGCTGAATGAGAGGATCAAGGTAGCTGGGTACAGACCCAGATGTCACTCTGTAGGCAAGAGTTCGTGACTTGAACTTAATTCAAGAAAGCATGGGTATCCAATCTGCCTCAGTCACCACTTTTGGAATGGTTGAATATCAGTGGAGCTCCTGCATTTTGAACCAGCTTATCGTACAAGCAGGGAGACCCACTAGGAGGGCATTGCAGGCATTTCAGAAAGATAGAAGAAGCCCAAGCCAATTCAAGCACAACTGTGGCTGAGGAGAAATGATAAACAGGTGGCTGGCTGTTGCTGAGCCTCTGTGTTTAGGGAGCCTGCTGAAACGGATGCAACAGTGCCGGCCTCCCGACATGTCTGCCGCAGATGTGCCGAGTCAGAGTCATTTTCACTCCCGAAAGTCTTTCCTCCTGAGGACTGGGGTGAGATAAATATCTGCATTCTCCGTGCATAAGCAGCCCAGACCCCATGCGAGCCCATCCATCAGATGGCTACCCACAACTCCTCCGCTCCTGCTTGCCCCACTTACCTTCCCTCAATCTCTCCTGCCTCTCTTCAGCTAAAGCCAGGTGTGGGAGATTAGAGGGAAGATGAAGTGCCTTTCCCACACCTCACCACTTCTACCTTTTTCCTTCCCTTTTTTTTTTTTTTGGGCCTGACCCACTTAGTCTGACAGGCGCGTCTGAATGGTGGTGGTGGTGGTGGTGGTGGTGGTGGGGGGGGTCTCTGTCTGGGCCTCTCCCATAGGAAAATAGCAGTTTCCAGAAACATCCATTTCCCCTCTCATATTCCTGTTTCTGATTCACTAGGAACTACAGGCAGGTGCAAAGCCAGGACAGAGCAAATCATTTTGGGAACCTACATATGCACTGTAAAATAAAAAAAAAATAAAAAAACCAAACAGAGGTGGGTACTGCTTCCTTCTGATTTGTGTTCCAATTTTGTAAGACTGCTGTATATTTGGGAATGACCCAAGACGGCCAAGAAAGCTGTTTAACTTCATGAGACATACACTTTAATCAGTGTCTTTAGATACACACTGGAAAACAAACATTTTATGTAACCCATATGCTATGGTATCCTTGCATTGTATTTCTTATCCTGAGGTCCACTGATGATATGTTTAAGGTTTTATGTTCCACATACACTCATGATTCATATGACCGGTTTCCAAGCTCTCTTAATCCCTGAAAATTTAACAGGCTGTTGATCTTTATAAATAAATATAAATAATACTTAATGACATCGCAAAACCAGGAAATTCAAAGCAAGCTGTTTTTGCAGTTTAATATTACTTGACTATACATATACATGTATATTTTATGGGTGTCAAATTAACGCGTTAATTTCAATCAATTAATTATAGAAATAACAAAGTGTAAAAAATGACACTGATTAATCACACCATGTGACATTAAGCACTCAGCCCTGTTCTGGTCAAGTGTTCTGTAAAAGACAAGAATGTGTTCCTTGGCCCAGTGATTGGAAAGTTTATGTCTAAAAATGAAACAACTGTTGATAGGAATATCATCATCTGCAATTCATGCAATAAAGAATTTTCTAATATTGTTGAACATCACATGTAAAATATCCTCAAACCTGCGGGTCCGAGCCAGAACAGCCCCTGATCCCAGGCTTGAGATGCCTTGAATATTAAACGCTATATTAGTGGGCGACTTTTAAACATCATTAGATTTGTTCCCCATACAGAGATTTTTCTGCGTGAAACGGGTGAGACGCTATGTGCAGCACATGCCCCCCGCCCCGGGAAAACACCACACTACAACTCCATTACACCCCCGATCCTCTTTCCGGACTCCCCAGATTAAAATGCTTCTGACCCCCATGGCTGCCTGAACATTGTCTTAAAATGCACCCAAATTTTATCATTGCTATTGCTGATTTTTGTGATTTGACCATTACTACACATGAAAAAAAGTTTTGCGGTAAATACTTTGCTGCTAAATTTTATGCAGCTGTTAGAGTTAATTAACAAGGTTTGGTAAAAAACGAGAAAAGGGTGACCCTTTTAATCATAAGGCATCTTGTGCATCAGCCATGTGTTGCTAAATTTTATGCAGCTGTTACAGACTTTGCCCCTTAACAGTACTGCTGCTGGGCCCAGGGGTCTAAAAGGTGTAATCTGGCCTATCAGAAGAGGAATAAAGAAGATGCACAATATAAACTTATTTGAAATATTATGGTGTACCTGGATCTCCCTTGTGCCGGTGAACATCTCCTTCAAGCTGCTGAAGACCTGATGTACCAAGTAGTGAGAGGCATCCCATATGTATTCCTGCAGTCAGAAAATAACAGTGTAAGATGTTCAAACAACAGAATTGTGGCCATTTTAAGACAAGCTTAGCAAACAGCCACAGCTTTTCAAGAGAAGCAAATTTACACACTTTTTTTACCCTTGTTTTGAGTCTATGAGTCTAAGAAGTAAAGGAAAATTATGATTATCTATGAATCTATTATCTATTAAGACACCTATCAACATCATGCAAACCCTATTTGGCTCGGTTTCTTGCACTGTACAAAATGAACTACACTGTTAGCTAATAAAAACCTGATGCCAATAACAGAAATAGAAGTAATTTCAAAGCATGAATTTCTGTTATACTGATAATTTTGCCTAATTGCCCATCAACATTTGAACATGGCTTTAGATAAGTATTAGCAATAATGAACGTGTGCAGTTTGCACAATGCTACCTCATAAGATATATGTAGTTCTAACCAGCACTGCAAAAATAAAAACATCTGGCTTTGCTGGGATGAGGTTGGGTGATACAAAAAAATTAAAATCGCAATATTCATGATGAAAATGTATCACAATATATATATCTGACGTAACTGGAACAAAAAGTGATTCAACATTATTCAACTTCCAATTAAACAGAACTAATGTAATAAATCCAACAAAATCAAATAAAACACATTTAATGTAATAAAACATGCAGAATTTAGAGCATGGAATTTGTTGTTTTGCGAAACTTTGATTGTAAGATTATGAGAGCTGGGTTTGAAGCAGGAATTCAGGTGTCTCTGTTCCTCTGACGCCCCTGGTAAGCTCTGCTGTCCCACAGGGCACATTAGCACCAAAACGACCTGCGGCCTCCAGCTGCTGCCGAAAACACACAAAGCTGCTGAACTCGCAGGCTGGTTCCCTCATACACACAGTTATAATCATACTCTGTAATCTCACACACATACACACCTACCTTTCTTGCTGACTCCCTAAAAGTGATAATTACATGCTATTTCACTGCTGATGTAGAGTCATTTGTTTGTTTGTCCACACAAGAAAACAAATTTAGGAGGAGGAACTGCGGTTGAGATTCATTCAATTGTTTATGGATCTCCCACACACACAAACACTCACGCACACACGCATACATACACACACCTATTGCTTTTTAACACTGCCAAAAGCAAATTGAATGGATGGGAAAACAGTCAGCAAAAACATTAGCCATATAAACTACACAGCTAAATTCATGATAACAAAGAATGCCCAACATTAAAGGTTTGCATTAGCATGAGGGAGTAAAAAAGTGTCAGTCAGGGTGACTATGAACATGTCAATACCCTTTCAAAACCCTTAGATTTCTTATTTGTGGAGTCGCTTTATACACCAAAAACCCAAATGTGGGATTTGCTGCCACTAAAAGCACTGGGTTTTGTCTGGTCTGATCACGGCACCTATTTCCAACCCATGTTCCAGTGATGTTTAGTGACATTTTGCTGCTCATAATTGTTTCTGGTATGCCTGCAAAATAGCCTATTGGCATGGAAATAAATGTAAATAACTCCACCAAATGTACAATTTTGTATCATGAATATTCCTCACTCTTACTCTTGCTCTCTCAGCTTCAGCCGTTTCAGACTACCGTAAATTCCAGACTACAGAGCGCACCTGATTAAAAGCAGCGTGTTCTAATTTTAGAAAGAAAATCTATTTTGTATTTGTAAAAGCCGAACTTGATTTTAAGCCACATGTGTCTCACGTTGTAATAAGAGGTCTGCCGTTGGGTCTGGTTACGCGTAGGGATGTCCCGATCCGATCACGTGATCGGAAATCGGGACCGATCATGTGGTTGCAGACTCGATTGGAATCGGACGTTACCTCCCGATCAGGACTCGGGTATACGATGTGTCAGGTTCGTCTCGACCCCGCAGTCACTCGCCAGAGTTCTAGAGACTCTTACCCTGGACTGGCGTGAGTGTCTGAGTGAGTGGTGATTAGGGGGCGTTGCAGGCCACAGGTGCCCTGCGTGCTGTGGCTCGCCGCGTCTCTGATCACAAGTACACCTGTGGGTGATTATTGAAGGGAATTGGGGATCATTGTCTGCGTTGTGTGTTTGGAGGAGAGCGTAAGACCGACTGTCTTGTTCTTGAGATTTCATTAAAGAAACTGTATCAAAGCATGCACACTCGCGC
>JBBMFX010560981.1:0-15820 GCA_037832545.1 Rhabdalestes septentrionalis
GTGTCCATCTGTCAAATATCATCATTATCATCATCATCGTTATACATTAACACACCACAGCACACAGTGTGAAAATCTTTCTCTGTATTTCCCCCATTCACCAAGTGAAGCAGTGGGCTGCCAGGAACACAGCGCCCGAGGTGCAGTGTGTGGGGACATTACCTTGCTTGAGGGTACCTCAGTGGTACCGCTAGCAGTCCTGGGAGCACTACGAAACCAAACCCGTTAATTTTACCCCCTAAATTAACTAGATTTTTTACCTTAATTTCCAGGAAATTAAGAAATTTTAAGGGGAAAAGTGCACAGATTAAGGCTGATTAAGGGGCAAAACTACGGAATTTTCCCCTTATTTTTTCAAATGTGCCCCTTAAATAACTGAACATATTGAATAAATTGTCATATGTTTAGGAATAAGGGGGGTTCTCACTCATACATTAAATCAATTTTTAAGGTAAAATTAAGCAATCAGTTTACAAATTAATGGCCACTTACTTCAAATTAAGGTATTTGGCATATTTTCAGGGGTAAATTAAGGTAGAGTTTAGCACATTTTAAGTACATTGTGTTTCATAGTGGATTCAAGCCCACAAAACTGTGGTTCCAGACACAACTCTCTATCTCTCAGACCACCAGCTACCCCACAAACGAGCATGAAATATGAGAATGAACCTACATTTTTGTGAAAGTGCTTCATCTGTCAATGGACTGAATGTTATTGAATAATCATCGTATTACTTTACAATCTGCTGCAATTGTATTGCATTTATTTTTATTGCATCAAAACTAAGCCACAATCATAAACCAATTTACAATACCCATCTGCTGGTACAGCACACAGTGTTATGTTACACTAAAATTCTTGTCATTGTCTTGTCATTATGGTTTATTGTTATTGTTTATTCTTACTTGTTGCACTGAGTGACATAAGATGCAAGAATTTCCCTTAGAGGTGTACAGAGCTGCCGCTATTCGTATTTGTAGTTGTATTTGTTAAAAGGGAACATTATTCGTATCTGTATTTGTATTTGTTAAAAGTGAACATTATTCGTATTTGTATTTGTATTTGTTTTCGAGTAAAATTTAATTGCAACGTAAACTCCGTCCGCCGTCTCCGAATCTACTCCTGAACTTGAGCGTGTGACGTGGGAGGGGGCGGGGAGGCGGAATATCTAAAAGTGAATGTGATCAATAGGTCATACGTGAACACACCACTGCACACAGTAAGAGCAACACGAAATTCCTCCTCTGCATTTAAACCCTTTCACCAAGTGAAACAGGGACAGCCATGAACTCTGCACCCCTGGAGCTGTGTGTGGGGACGGTACACGCGGTCTTCAGGATCGACCCACGACTTTCTGATCGCAGGGCGAGTGCCCTGACCAGGCGAGCGTGTGCCCGGGGGTTCTGATTACAAAAGTATTTTTATAGCATTTATTAATATAATTCATAAAAAACACATAATTCATGCTATTCCGAATACCGTATTCGGCTTCAACCCCACCCCTTATTTCCCTTGAGATAAAAATGTTCTTTCTTATCTTACTTGTGACATTAATAATGATAAAATAGTGGCATTAGGCTGAAAATGCCATTAATTCCTTGCGTTTAAAAGAGTAGATACTATAATTACATTTATTATAATGAATAGTGTAATCAGCGTGAATGAAATGACTGGTAATGACTGCTGACTTATTGCTGTTTACATACTTTTTTGTGTCCCATGACCCGATGGCTGATCCAACACCCTCTGTCAAAATAATTTTCACACATATGTAAACACACACACACTAATGACTGAGAAGGCAGTAATATGTCTAAACATCCTCTTCTGATTTATATCTATAATTAAACAATTTCCTGCGGGATAAATAAAGTTTTCTGATTCTGATTAATAGGACTATCTTAATCTACCGTAATCGTAAAAGATTATTTAAAACATTTAGATTCTTTTGTAATGGTTACAGCAACATCACCTGTTCCTTAAACTGTCAGAATAAAGAATTGTACATTTTGATGTCTATAAATAAGTGTTTGCACACCTTTGCATGCCCCGTAAAAAACAATGGAATTCAAATGGTCCTTGCAGAAATCGTGGCGTCCCTCTGGCGACACCTGGTGGTTATAATGTGATAAATATAATTACACTAGTCAGTCACATTTAAACCAGTGACATTGGTCATTTTGGTTTTGATATAACAGGTAGCATGTGAATAGTTAGTTATTGGAGTTGATGTGCTGCAATCTCATATAGCTCATAAAATGGATCTGAACAACTTTGACAAGCTCCAAATTTTGGTGCCTAAATATTCAGATCTGAGGATGTCCAAAAGAACAGGTCTTGTGAGCAGGTATTGTGATTACAATAAAGAGCAGGTATCATGATCACAATAAAATTAATGCAATAAGTGTGTGATTTACTTAAAACAAAAAGAACCCACTGTGCAGTTAAATGATTTTATTGTATTTAGTTTACTGTATTTTCTTCTGCTAGTTGCATGTTGCCTTGTCAAGTAGCTGTTTGGTACAATTTCAACCATGTATACAATACACAGTGAGATAAAGACAGTGCTCTTTCCTGACCATGGTCCAGCATAAAGAGCAAAACTAGAGACAGCAGAAGTCTACACAAGTGTGGGCAGAACAGGACTAAATCGAGAGAGTGCAAGAAATATAAGAGCAACAGTCAATAACTTACAGAACAAGACCTCCTGCAGCGCAGCAGGCGAAGAAGTTATAGCAGTAGCATGAATTAATATACTATTAATCAAGCAGCACTTAAGATTCATTTAGAGTACAACAAATATAAAGATATTTAAAGATGGAGGTTGTGCAAAATAGCAACAATAGTAGCAATAAGATCTTTTTTTTTTACTCTTCTCAGTATCTGCAAAAATGGGTAAATATTAGTCTAGAATTTTCTCACTCATTTTGCATGAAATCCACTTTGTTTCTGGCTGTTTTCTAAAACAATGCAATAAGACTGTAGTTATAGTGAAACACATGAATATCATCATGATGTCCATTGGAGAGAACATTCATGAATGGGCAATACTTTCACACCAAAGATTTATTTAAGGAAATCTACACTTTGGCAACAAAATATATGTATTCATTTCATATTACAAATAAATAAATAAATACACAATATGGGACCTATCCTTTCCTTAACATGTGCATATTGTGAAACAAGCCATTTTGTGGCAATTTATCAGCAACCCATACCATCACAGAAAACAAAAAACAAACAAAAAATTCAACAACAATTCTACTACTACTACTACCATTATGACTACTACTAATGTAATGATAATAATACAAATTAAATTATAAAAAATCATCATCATCATCATCATGGCAACAGCAATAAAAGTAATAATCAACATCATCATTATCATCCTCATATTGACAGTATTCACAATAATATCCAGCATAAAACACTTCACTGAGATTATTTGAGTTAGAATTCTCACAGGAAATATTTAAACATTGTGAGTTTGTTTACCTTTCCTGCAGAAAGCAGATGTCTAATCCTCAGAATCAGCTGCATCAACAACAAAGACTTGTTATAGTATTGTCCTTTGTTACAAACGTTTTGAACAACAGGCAATGATGAGGCGTCTCTGTCAAAAACTGGATAACAATATGCATTGTGTAACGCGCCACACAAACAGAAGATAAATAGAGCTGAAGTGTGTACAGCACACAATACAAGAAAACAATACATGGAATAAAAAAACGAATTAGCATGAAATCTCTTCAGATTGAGGCACACTGTCCTTTGATACTGGACCCCTACAAAAAGGAACAGTGTGTGTGTGTGTGTAAAGAGCTTGTCACTGTCTCCCTCCACCTGCCTCATCTGCTCTTTGTCCTCTGTTCCTATAGGAGGCAGCATTGTGATGGACCTGAATACATTACATATGTGCTGCACTGTAAGGCAGAAGGCTACTAATTTATTATCTCAGAAGGCACACACATAAATGTACCCTCATATTTACATTGGGAAAGGTTTGTTTGCACTCGTATTCCTCTGTATAATTTCGTTTTAGCCTTAAAATTCCTCTTGATTTATTGCAACTATTTTGCACAGTCTTGCAGATATTTCAGGATAACTAAGTGATAAGCTTGAACCTGACCTTGTAAATGTATTAATGGGCACAAACTCCCACAGAAACCCTCCAAAATCTTGTGGAAAGCCTTCCAAGTAGAGTGCAAGCTGTTAAAGCTGCAAAGGAGGGACCAACTCCATATTAAAGTCTGAATATTTTGTCATTACATTTCCTGTTGATGTACTGGTCAGGCCCCCCAATATATTTTTCCAGTGTATGTACCTTAAATGAGGTTTAAATTGTTTTCTTTTGAAACTCTTACAGAGAAATTTCATCTCTACTTTTCATTTTAATACAGTAAATTCTACTTTGCCCATGTAACAGTAGAGGAGCATTATCAAATTGTAAGACTTTACAACCATCTAACATGTAATTAGGGGGTGAGTGTGTGTGTTGGAGGGGTGGGGGTGCCATGGTAAATACCATCCACAAAAAAAGACCTTAGACTTGTGACTGCTGATTTGAGGAACCAGAAAATGGGTCTTTGGAGATTTTGCAAATGACAGGCATGAACATAAAGAACCAATTACATTTGAAAGAATCTCCACAACATTTAAAAGCATTCTTTAAATGCACAAATATGACATGTTACTTCTCTGAAGCCACACATGGAAAAAGCTGTAATTGGGTACATATAAGATCTAAGAGCACACCAAATGAACACTACAATATTAGTGTTGGTGCCTCTGCTGAAAATGTGATGGTCAGTGGTGGTCCTATGGTGGTCCTTTTCCCCTAAGGGGTGAGGGTTTAGAGGGTTTAGAGGGTGGCCGATAAATTATCCATAGCAACAGATGAGCCACAGTATGATATCAGCACAATGTGCACATATATTATGGGTCCTGATGAAAACAGTGATACATGATAGTTATAATTTATAATAGTTAGATCTAAACTGGCAATTAATAAACTGACCTCATGTGTTTCATTACTTTGTAACATAAAAAACAAGAAGATCCAGCTTAATGATATGTAAAGTATATGTGTGGACATGTGTGGCCTTATGTTAAGTGTGCAGTGCTTGTAAGTACTGATACAAAGGGCAGGGGGTGAAGAGAAATGGTGCCTTAGTAATGCAGCATGTAGAGCCCTGATTATGAGGAGCGCTCCAGCATGTGTCACGTTTTGCAGACGAGTGGCCGCCATGGCAACTTGACAATCACTGGAGACAGCGTCTGCAGTTCTGTTGTGCACACTCACCATGCAGAATCAAAATAAATACAAACGCACATTCCAGTCTCTGTTGATATTAACTGTGGATGGATTTTATAGTGATGAGCGCAGGTCCTCCAGAATCAAAGCGCTCAACTGGAGGGCTGCTTCGCTCCATTCTTGGGAAGCAACTGGCCAACAGCTGAATAATCTGATTTGCAGGAACAGATTGAGATTCTTTATCATTATAATCCAGACAAGGTAATATAAGACGTAACATGTCAAGTGTTGACTACGAATGTGACATATTGACCAGCAGCAGCAGCAACAGTTTCATATATGCTGCTAACACAACAAGCTGTTTTTAGCTTGTTTATTTCATGTCAGAGCGTATAGATGCCAGAACCTTGTTGTTTTTTTGTTTTTATATTTTCTTATCATATGTCATTTAATTTTTAATGTTCTTATTGTTGGGCATGCATTCAGTACCCATATTTGTTCACAAAATTACTTTTGTTGCCATGGAATTGTAATATGAATTCATGTCTTTCCTTATTTTTTGCCTTTTTCAGCAGTGCAGTCCTGCCGCAGAGGCCTGGATGACTGTTGGGGTGATGAGGATAAGTGGACGAAGCCATGCAGATGAGATGCTTCATGTACCTCTTGAACATCTCCCTCTAGACACTCAATCACTCCAAACATGAGTAATCAGGAGTTATTAAGATGTTATGCATGCACACACACACACAAACACATGCACACAATCGCACACACACACAAACAGGCAGTGGTTTGAGTGAAGTGCCTCATCACAATTACTGCCTCCTTGCATTTGAAAAGTGGAGTGACTGTTGTGATTTGGCTGATCTCTGACTTTTCATCAGTCTAGAAGCGAAAGGGGGACATGGAGTCCTTGACACAACAGCCCCAACAAAGAATGCTTTGGGTGGCTTTTCGGGTTTTAGATTTCTTGCTTTGCAGTTATTGGCAAAAATAATAAAGCTTTATTACATTTGCTGTATTTTCGTTGTTTGAGGTTGTTTTGTTTAAGTTCAGCACTCTGTATTAAACACCTGCTGTAATTTTTGTTACAGTAATCAGAGGAATGGTATAGAAATCCATATAGTGCAGTAGATCTATCAAAGTAATAACATAAAGTTCCTTGCCTTGGATTAAAATGTGACAAAACCCTGATAATCTGCTGTCCTTCTCAAAGTCATTGAATTGACACATTCATTTCTGCTGTGAAAGAGAAGGGATTTGCAATGTATCACCAAGGTCTTAACATGAACCCTCCAGTCACGTCCACTGAAGTGAATTGAAGACATGAAAGAGGCAAGGGGAAGAATGGTGCTGTGTTTGAAAACTGTACTCGTTCACTACATAGTGTTTGCTATACAGGGGGTTAGCTGAACAAGGGCAGGTGACGTTTAGTTAATTTTCGGAAACTCGGGATGTTATGTTTTTACTAACTGTTCCTTATTAAATAGTGCACCAGATCATGGCAATTTATCTCTGTTGCATAAACATACGTTTCCCCATGTGGACCGAAATGTAAATTAAAGATTAAAGAATTAATACAATCGGTTCCATGGGACTTAATTACCATAATGTTATGATGAACAACAAAACACTACTCACATCTTGTACATGAAATTCTCCATTGCTGCTCATCTTCTTGACTTTCGCAGGATAGTCATAGTGTAGAATGTGTTCGAAAAGTCCACTCGTTCATATATTCTGTAGGGCACAGTAAAAGAAACCCGCTTGCATGATATGTGTCAGGGGTGGAGACAAATACAAATACGGTATTCGGATTGGCACAAATAACATGCTTTTTACGAATACTGTATTCGGACAAATATTCGGAACGCCACGCCCCCTCCCCTCCCTCCCTACGTCACACACTCGCGTGGTTCAGGACTCGCCCTGCCATCAGAAAGTCGTGGGTCGATCCTCCAGACTGCAGGAACTTCTGAGGTACCCTGAGTAAGTATCGTTTCCCCACACACTGCTCCCCACGTGCTGCTCCCCGTCCCCACACACTCCTCCCCACACGCTGCTCCCCGTCCCCACACACTTCTCCCCACGGGTGCAGAATTCATGGCCCCTGTTTCACTTGGTGAATGGGTTTAAATGCAGAGGAGGAATTTCGTGCTGTTCACACTGTGTGTAGTGGTGTGTTCACGTGTGACCGATTGATCACTTTCACTTTTAGATATTCCGTCCCCCCAACACAGGCTCAAGTTCAGAAGGAGATTCTGATGCCAAATACAAATACGAATAATTTTCCATTTTCACAAATACAGTTATAGATACAAATAGCGGCCGCTCTGCACACCTCTAGTATGTGTATTCGTGTAGTGTACAGTGTCTGGACACTAGATTTTGGCATGTTGCGTGTCAATTTTGTAGTGCAACTAGTGGGTGAAATTGACACTTGCATTTTTGAAACACCACAAAATGGTTGATTCACTACATAGTGCTTACAGACAACTGCGAGAAATTGTAAAAAACGATGAATGTCTGCTGCTTGTATAGATTTCAGTGAGAAATACTCCTGTAAGTATTCTCAAGAAATACAAGCGGCCCATTTCGGAGGGTCACACCAGCAAGCAACCCTACATACTGGAGTACTGTACACTGCAGCTGAACAGTCACCAGTGACTTTCTGCTCTTTCTCACCTGTATGGGCCCACTTGACCCTGTGTTAGACATGTTGAGGGAACGATGCCCTCTCATCAATCACCTCCATGTCTTCAGTGATGGTCCAGCTACACAGTACAAACAAAAGGGCAACTTTAGCCTGCTCTCAAAGGAGCCATTCAACAAAGGTTTCAAAGCCAGGGAAAGGGGGCTCCAGGTGGTGTTGGAGCTACCCTTAAAAGATCAGCTGACACAAACGTCCGCCATGGAGGAGATATCCCCAACGCAGAAGCCATGTTCCACAAGTTGAGAAACACGGGCATTTCAGTGGAACAGTTAGTAGTAGAAATGACAATGTCCCGTAACAGGGTGGACATTTGGCACGTCATGTGTAGAATCTGATTTTTAGAATACATTATAATATCTTTTGCTGGACAGATAAATTTTTCTTATCATTTGAAAATCCCTCTTCCAGATGAAATGTTAAATACATTGAAAATATTGTATTTTTTGATAGAGAGTTATCATGCTGAAATGGAACTGAATAATGACCCCCCTACATTGTGAATGATTGCACTTTTCGAAGAAATCTAGGGTTTACTGTCATTGCAGGTTGTCATAGCAACTTATCACTTTTTCAAAGCCCAGGACGAATCATCCACCTCTGGAGCACTGAGGAGAGCAGCTGAAGTTGCTGAGGTGAAGGACGTTGAAGTAACAGATGACATAAAAATAATCTCAGAACATGTAAAAACCAAAGCACTCAAATGCTGATTGTAAACAAGGCTCACAGTGTGTGCACACAAATATCGCTATCAGGCTAAAAACCACATGTAGCACAAACCCCATGCATCACAATCAACAGTTGACACTCCCCATCATTACAAACATTTTAGACTGAGTGACAGAACAACACATATACACATAGGAGAACAAAGTTCCTTATAGGTACTGTATGTGTTGTTGCTTGCAGTTCTCAGTCTCAGTAACATCCCTGCATTATTTAACTTTTCATAATGTTTACATCATTAGAGGGACCCTTATTCAAACATTTCTTAGGGCCCTGGCCATTCATGAAAGGGTAAACGGGGGACTAATAAATGATGCAGAGGGAATGTACAACAGTGTATCGTCATGAAAGTATCAAACTGCAAATTCATTTGTAAACATATTTCCTTCTCAAAGGCGTTTGATGTAAAAATAAAAAAATTATAGAGAGGACTATTTGAAGAAATCAGCATGGTAAAGAGTGTGTTGGGGGTGTCTCTCTACACATATGCTGCACCCATGGTAAGCTTTGTGTTGTAAATATAGTCCTTACCTCTGCCCCCTGGCTTCTTGTGTAAAGAGGCTTTCCACTGATCTAAATACACTTGGCCTGGAACAAGCAGCTTGACTGTGTGGGTGTTTTTCTGTGATAAACAGATGTGACTGAGTTATATTTAAAATATTTATTCTCACAATTCACTTCATCAGAAAGCCCTAGCCTCCACATCCACCTGCCTTATAAACGTGAACAGGTTTTGTTACAGCTTCCCAGTTACTTGGTCACTTTGTACCTCATTAATTATTGGTTTCTGACCACATAGACACTGCTGACTATATGGGTGGTGGACCATTCTCAACACAACAGAATAGAGAGGTCTACCACACAAATGCTAAGAACATTAATAAAAAACATTATATTGTCATATTAAGCAATTTCTTCTGGGCTCAATACATTAATCTGATTCTGATATTATGTAAAATTGTTTTTTTATTTATTCTTTATCTTCCATTCATGTATGATATGAGAAAGAATAATAATAGAACCTGTCATTGTAATATTTTATTTGTATTTACATATCTGGCAATGGCATGGTAGGATGCAAGTATTGTTGGGCATTGCTAAGTTGGAGGACAACTTCATGAACAAACTTTAGGTATATTATTATAATGTGACATGATTATGCTAACTTTTGCTCACCCAAAGGTGGACTGCAGTGTGTAACTGTTAATCAACAAGTAAATGTTTCTTGTAAAGTGTACAGCGATTACGCTTGTCATTGGGATCTTGGTTTGCATCTTCATAAACAACCATTAGGCAAAATATTATAATGTGACATGATTAGGCTAACGGTTCTCCTTCTTTGCTTTTTTGAGTGAAACTGATAGTGACTCTGTTAGAGAAAAACTATGGCAAGGTAACTGGGGTATGCTAGTCTTCCCCAAACAAACATTTGTGAAACATCTGACTCATTCCGCCATGTGACTCATTAACGGCTTTGGCTTGCTGGACTAGTGTAACTAATGGTGCCAGACAGTAGACTAGCCTGGAGAATCAGAGCTGCTATAGAGTGCTACAGCTATTTTTATTCTAGGCTATAATGGCAAATCACATTTAGTGACAGAGCAACAAATAGATCTTCGCCATATACCTGCTTGTTTAATAGGATTTTGCCTGCTGCTTATCAGATACAAACTTGTTTTCAGCAATAAGCTTATTGCTGACTGTATTAGTTGCTTTCTTGCATGGGTGTTTACAGAACCAGTTCAGAGCTCAGAGCTTACAGTCAAAATTCCTTGACTAAGCATTGGCAGATGGATTACTGTGAATCTTTTGAAGTCATGAGAACACAGTTGGAGAGGTGGCTTATTTCTTGCAGGTGCATCTTTGGGACATCAGGCAGCAGCGACAGCGCACTGTAACAGACATAATGATGTCAATACAAGACTGTAACATAGAAAGTCCTTTTACTAATCGCTATGGTCATGTATGTTAAAAGGCTACAATATAAACTTTAACAACGTTTTGCAAAGGAACAAGAGATTCAATCTGTTGTATGTACATAAAGTTGTTATCTCTCACGTAATACTGAAACAGAACAAAGAACAGAATTGATCTTATATGTAAAAATATAAAGATGGACATTCTAACAAAACATTTTTTGTGCTTAATTCTAATGTAATGTATTATAACATAGTATTAGTGTGTGGCAATGTTCTAGTTGTATGTCATATGTAATATGTTGTATGTAGCATGTAATGTGCATTATGGTGCATGTAGTATATAATATGCAAAAGGCAATATATTACATTATAATATATTTTTATTATATAATATTATACCTAATTAAAATATTCGGCCATCACATATTTCTGCATAATGCTTGATAGATGTCCAGTACAAATCCAGCAACTTTTCTCTTTGTATCATAGTAATTAATTTTGTTGGATGGTTCTTTCTGTCCCCATATGACCTCAAATCCTATCCTGTAGTATTCACCACACCTATGTCACCATGGAAACTATTGCCAGCCTGTGCGAGCCTAACTCCAAGTCATCAGAAGATGATTCAGGTTTCTGCACTCGTTACCCATTTTTCTCCATATTTCACATTAATTACCATGTACATTTCCAGGTGGCCTAGAACATGATCCATGCAGTTTCAGTATAATATACAAAATAAAGAATAAACATTTGATTACTGTGTCAGTGAAATTTCTAAATGTTTTTTTCACCACATCCAAAAATAAAATGACTGAATATATATTTTTGTAGCTTCTAGGAAAAGCACTTTCAAAATATTTTAACTCAAGATGTTTTATTGCTATTCTGAAAGTGCCTTAAGATGAAAGGTGCTCCAATCACTCCACCACTATACTAATCACCGCCTGATCATATGTAATCATCTGCACCTGCTTCTTCACTGGTTCAGACCATAAGTTAGGCTTTGTTCTGCTTGAATGATTTAAATGTAGGTGAGTATATGTCTTAATAAACAAAACATTCCTCTATAGCTGGTCAGGTTCATAAATATATCTCATGCTCGTGCGTTTTTTTCTTGCTGTGTACAGAAGTTCACCCACTTCTTGAGACATATGGCTGAGGTTAAGATGCTTAAAGGGGGAATCTATATGACACTTGGAATGACATGGCACTAAGAGTCATACTGAGCTAGTCAAATGTTTAAGGACACTAATTAGTTTTATAATTTAAAACTGAGTGCAAATGTTTTACAATTGTATCAACATGTAGTCTACAAATCAAACACATGCTCTCTAACCATTTGCACATGTAATGATACAGTATCTGTCATAATAATGGGTTCATTCAAATTGAACTGAATTTCTGTTGTTTTGGTGCCCTTGTTTTTTTCTTGCACTCTCTCTTGCTCTATATGCACTCGTTGCTATCACTGTCTATTTTGAAGAGTGACCGTTTCTACCCTGCCCCAGTCTCTCTCTCTTTTTCCCCCAAAACATTCTATTTACAACTCCATCATTCTCCTGTTGTCTTTACTGTATTGTTCCCTTTGGCACAGAACCCGTTTTGCACTGGCACCCTTTCCAGAGCAAAGGAGCAGTCATCATCATGTTCTGAGGTCAGCTCAGTGTAACAGATGCACATACATGATTTGAGGGGCTGAAGCCAAGAAGGAGCATTAGGTAGCTCAGATAGGTTCTCAGGTCTAATCTGGGATTAGCGAGGCAGCTCTGCAGATTGCCTTAAGGATTTCTCAGGTCTCTCTGGGGGTGGAGCTGGATGGTTGTGTTGATGCCAGGCAGGTGATAGGGCTTTGATGCCACCAACTGATAGATGCTTATTCCGCTACATCTCTGATCCCTCCAAGTGCTGGTTCATCAAAAAACTTTACTTTCCTAAACATCTATTCAATCAAACAAATCGGTACAAAAAATGAATGAAAATCATAGCAGCCGTTGAGGATGTGATCCTTCATTTGTAAGAGTTTTTCAATCCCAGAGTTGGAAGTGTGTGGAGATCTTTGTGTGTTTCAGGGAGTTTTGGAAGCCACTTTTAAACCACCTCCCGCTTTAGGCCATCAGGGCATGATCACTGCAACTAATCTTAGAGGGCCATCTCATCCATACATGTGGCAGGTAAAGTACAGCCTGGGTTGAAAAAGAAACCTCTTAAAACTGTAAACTCCACATAACATGTTGCATACAATGCAAAGTCTGAATGGCTGATGCTGACAGTTCTATGAACATTGTTGATAATGAGGGATGGGAACTACTAGTATAATTTGATATATTTAATTTTTCTGCCGTTAATTTTTCTGCCGTTTTTTTCACTTTTGGTTTGATTTTAGGTATACACAGTTTTCTTTTAGTAAAATGTCTCGCTCTGTAGCTTATTGTCAAAATGGTAATTAATTTGTTGTATTTAACTGAATAACTATCTACTGCAGAATATAAACACACTATTATGTATTATATGAAAAATAAACATACACATAAATAAATAATTAAATACAAAAACCAACGCTAGAACTTATGTGTCTGCGCACCGTACGTTACAATGTTAGTATCATGTTGTGTTTTTTTCCCCACCAGTTTTCCGTCTGGACGTACTGCTCTAGTATTGGCTACACGTTTGACGGACGGCTGCTGAGTGAATTATTGTTCAATCACAGTGCAGGTGGGCGGAGAATATCTGAACTCGGGTGGGGGAAAAATACGCCCCTGACCATGTCTATCGGCTCCTCCCCCACAGTACAGGTTCTCGAAGTGTGAGAAGGGTCTACCTCAGTCACATTGCATACATAAATGTGGAGAAACTGACAACAGGATAGTCATGGATTAATATGACCCAATTCCGTAGAATTCGAAGTGGATTATGGCTCCAAAATCGAAAAGTGGAATTTGGTTTTCAAGACTGGGATGCTACCATGTCACGTTGAGGGGAACCTGAGGATTAAAGGAGTTAAACAGAGAAGTCATCACAGTGAAGTCTGTCCATGCAGTAAGTTGACTTTTGTCGTTTTAAATAAGACTTAATGGTGGGTTTTAATCAAGTTTTTCAAGGATTTGTCAGAAAGGCCATTCAGCATGTTTTATGTATGTATAAAACACAATTAACCATTTAACCAGAGCTGCAGACTCATAGTGGGGATAAGCACCAGGACAGCAAGAATCGCTATAAAGGAGCAGAACCACATCAACATAACATCACAACTGCTGTCATTCTGAGGCAACCTGCGTGCATTGAAATAACATTTCTAAAAAATAATTTAATACGTGATATATGCTGCATTATCTGACCAAAACATTTGTAGATTTGGCACGATGTAAACTCAGGACTTTTATATTCTCAGAACCGTTTCATTCAGATGTTTTAGTTTTCAATTTACAGATTTAACATGACCCTAACAGGATTTTGTCTTTTTCTTTTGCTGACACTTGTTTTCTCGAACAGAAAGTAAATTATACAAACTTTGAATTACTTTGTTGCATTTAAATGCAGATCATTAAACACCAATTTTCATTAATGAGAACCGGTGGTGACAACTGTATTCTTGCTTTCAGGAGAATATTGTGTCAAAAGCCTAAAAATCACATTCTAGTGTTTTGTAGACTAGATGATTCATTATTTTTGGAATATCTATAGCTGTGAGGATCTGCATGCTGGGAATCTTGGAAGTCTGTGGTGTGATCTTTCAGAGAGATGGGTGGCTGGCTGATCTTGTTTAGTGTTTAGGATGTCCAACTAAGCAGGCTGTATTTTTAGGCCCTGAGCTCAGGTGGCAGTATTGTAAGCATGAAAATTGGTTTGCAGAGATCACATCAACAGCACATTTCTTGAATCTCTTTAGACCACTGTGCTACAGTCATGCACACCACTCTTCATTCTGAAATGTCTGTAATGATAAATGTAAAATGAAATGAGCATCTGTCAGTTTAGAAGACCAAAACCTTCATGATAAGTTCATGATTTGCAGGAATAGACACATTTTTGTCACACAATACACAGAGAACTTTAGATGAATTTTGAGTAATGCAGGATTAGTAATATACAATGGTTTTGATTAATTTTCTTACAGAAGATTAATTTAAGAAAACTAATACTGAACCTAAACTTAAACTGTCAAAATATCGATTTTGAGGAATTGTTAATGAGTTACTTGAATATTGCCTGCTGAAAAAGCATAATTCAAATAATGATGCTTTTTTCCTTTTAATAGTTACAGTCTTTGTGTGCAGTGTTCTTGCAGGTGCTGCATGTCCTCGCAGGCGTGAATGTGAACAGTGATAATGGCGAAAATCTGCACTCAAGAGTCATACCCATCACGTCACAGGCTTTCAGTCAGGGCTTCAGATGATGAAGTGGACCAGACTGATAACTGTGTCAGCAGGTTTGATATCACCAGCTGCCTGTTGTTCTTTTTGCACGTGTCTAGGCTGTATGGACTTTGCAGATCTAAATAAGCCAAAGTCAGGAAAAAAAAATCATAATCAACCAGTTGCAATTTAGACTTTCACATGACACAGCATTTTAAACAAACTTGTCTGTTTAGTATAACTGATTGATTTACCTGTATGTGGACATGAAGACATTTAAACATAGGTTTTTGTACCTCTGATGTCCTCCCTGTCATTGTGTTCCAGGGTGCACTCTTTAGGTGATGACACAACCTCTGACATGCAGGGGGTCAATTCTACAACAGCCAGTCAGCAGCTTCAGGAGTCTCGCAGAAGCTCCTTCACAGGTTCTGGAGCCATGGCCAGGTAAAACTGAGACGTGTCCAATCAGCCACTCTCTTCTCTTCTCATCACTCACTCCACCTGCTCCTCATACCATCTAGAACTTACATCCTGCAGTGAGTCCCAATCCTGGGCTGAGGGTATCCCTGCTGAGGCAGACCAGGCTTGTCTCATTAGCTAAATTTGATTGCGCAGTGCAGGGATATTCCAGAACCAGGGTGAGGAAACACTGTTCCATAGAATCCATTCTAGAGTAGACCAGCCGGGGTCAACTGCACAGTAAAGTATTTGAATGACATCTGACATCAACTTGGATTTAATGCTCAAGTTTGGTTTACTCTTGCTATTATCAAATCTTTCCACACTGAAATTTATGTACTTAATGGTTAATTAATGCCCTCTAATAAACAGGGGTCAATGTAGAGATTT
>JBBMFX010560991.1:0-15818 GCA_037832545.1 Rhabdalestes septentrionalis
AGATCTTTAAGTCCATCTCATGAAAAATCAGAGCAGGAACAAAGGTGTTGCGTTTATATTTTTGTTGAGTGTATATATATGTATGTATATGTATATGTGTGTTTATCCAGGCAACCCAGAGGGTGTTGTGTGCATGGTCATGTGCGACTAGACATCCCAGGTGTGAGAAGGAGCTTCATTATCTCGGGCTGGGTTGTTAGGTACACAAAGACAGGTCCACATGTCTCGAGTAAATATTAAGTTATCTGTAAAAGTCTCTGTCTGTGTTTCATGTGAGTGTGTGAGTAGACATACCAGCCAAAACCCCAAATTGTTGCATGGTCACCCATCAAGTTCTGAAAATACTGCTTTGAACTCCACAAGACGAAATCTGGGCTCTGATTCGGGAGAGTGTGTTTGATGGGAGAGGTGTGCAGTGAACTTGTGGCAGCGGTAAAGAGGAGCCCGGATGGCGCCTCTGAACTGAACTTTCTAACACTGGGCTCTCTTTCTAGTGACAGCAGAGAGAAGGAACTGAGATTCGCTCATGCTCAGCTGGATTCACCTTCTCGCTGGTCCCTGTGATTTGTACCTGTGTAATTTGTCTCCATACTCTCTCCTGTTTTCAAAGGCATGAGCACGTGAAGGCCAAGCAGGAGTGAGACCTCCACAGAACTGGAGCATAGACTGTATTTATTGATCTCTTGGGTCTAAGGGCTTGCGGATGCTACGGTGGAATCAGTGCAGCTGCAGCGCTACAGTCCGGAGTGTGGAAAGCTCTGCTGCACACAGACACTTTTACCAGCCTACTGTATTTAAGTTTGTTTGTGCACTCTGGAAGGAAGACTCAGGTTTTACCTGTGAAACTTATTCAAGAACATTGATTTGGGTTTGTATTCTGCCCTCCCTGGCAGGAAAGGGACTTTGATTTGCTTCATTAAAACACCATTAATATCCACAAGCTGTTTCTTCCAATTGTGTCCTTCAAGTGCGAACATGACAATAGTTTAAATCATTTAACTATGTTTGTCCTCCTTAAAATCGCTGTCTATAATCTCGGGTTTTAAAAAAGACTTCAGGGAGCCTAGTTTCATTTGGTGGGCTTCACTTGGCCCATTAGGTGCATCTCAGTTTTACTGTGGAATTTTAAATAGTTAAGAGGCAATCCAGGCTTTTCTCAGGACAGTCCCGCAATCAATTTAGTGAATCCCTGTCACTTTGTTTTGAAGGTAGATAGGCTTTAATAGTCTCTGCATAGCAATGGGAATGGAGTTCTATTGAATTTTGTCCCTAGAACAAACACAAGACAAAATGACTGGCCTCAAATTAGAGTCCTGAGGGAACCCACAAGACAAAGGCAACTGATGAGGAGACACAGTCATCAATGCTTATAGATAAACTTGCAAAATGATAACTGAACCACTTTAGCACTATGTTTTTCAAGCCAACACTGTGTCCTAAATGAGAGATCAGAAGACTGGTCTATTGTGTAAAAAGCTGGTGATATGTCAAAAAATAAAAAAGGATAAGTATGGCTGAATTCTAAAAATCATTAGTTAATAATCATTTGTTAATTTATTCAATTATGCATATTATTTGCATAATTATAAACTATATTTTATTGGTGCATTTTTGGATAGGGTAGCATGATTTGATAGACTGCTTATAAGTATATATATTTCAATTAAATGTATATTTCTCTGATTATGCACATGTCTATTTATCATCATTATCTGTGTTATAAACCAACTGCTTGCACTGTATGAACTTCAAGGGAGCATCTTTCTGCATTTTAGCATGATCATGTATATCTGTATTCACTGTATTCTGTAATCAGACTTTTTAAAATGAAACAAAAAAATGAATGGCTCTTCTAAATTTAGGATTAATTAAACAAATGTACAATTAACTTATGAAGCTTTACTCAGTGAGGCCCAGGAATATATTTTAGAATTGCTGACTGATCATACAGGAACAGGGTCTTTAAGATCCTCTGATCAGGAACTCTTGAAGGGTAAAGGGGGGCATTTGTCCTTATCCAGAGCAACTGGCAGGGTCTGTTAATATTTTTAAAAAGCTGAAGACTCATTTTAAGCACTGGCTTTTAACCAGCCATAGGACAATGTGTGCCAGTGCTTTGGATATTTAATTCATCTTATGTTGTCTGCAAAGCCCTTTGTAGTGTCACTTTGTGAAGTCCAATATAAATATAGGATAAATAAACTTTTACCCACTTACTTGCTTACTGATCGACACCCAAACACAAGATTTGCAAGTGCTAGAAAGTCTCACCTGGAAAGAGAGCCTGCACTCCAATTAAATCTTCCCCCCTAACAATGTCACATAGTTTTTAATAAATAATACAGTAAATTAAATTGGCTTTATTAGTCAAAAGAGGGCCTTCTATTACCTCTAAGAACACTTTAAGCATCTTTTATAAAGTTACTATAATAGAGTCTCAGCTGTTGTCCGGGAAGGGAAAAGTGAGGGTGATGAAACAAATGATTTTGAAAAGTGGGAGTGACACTCCTATTATGGTTCCGGCGCCCATGATGGCAATTTCAGTGCAGTGGTTAGCCCTGCTGCCTCTCCACTAGAAGTTCTTGTAATCTTCACCAATCCTGTAACTTCTGTGGAACAAAGTATGTCTAATGTTTTTAAATCAAGTTTAAAGACACATATTTACTCATTAGCATTTGGGTAATGTGCATGCATTTTGCATATTTTATTTGTGTTAAATTGTTGCATTTTATATTTTGATTTTATCTTTTGTTGTTTATTTTTACTGTAAAGCACTTTGGATCAACTACGGTTGTGTTAAACTTGTGCTCTATAAATAAAACTTCACTTGACTTGACTAATGTTCTTCACTTTTCTTTTCTTTGTTCGTGCAACATCTCACGAACTGGCTGTAAACGAGTGTTAATGAAAGCAGCTAGTGTGTGATTACCAGCTTGGGGAGTGAGGGTCCTTTCTGTATGTAGTTTCCATGTTCACACAATTTTTGCCAAGAGCTGTGTCTTATTTACATAGCCTAAGACTTACAAATTACAAATTGCCCCTAATTTGTATTTGTACAAATTGTTTGAAAGGACGTGTCTGTCCCAATATAAATATGTGTTTGTGTGTGTGTGTGTGTGTGTGTGTGTGTGTGTGTGTGTATAAATAATGGTCTTAGGAAGAACGTACTTCATAATTATTTTTTAAGAATATATATTAGTTAATATAGGTCACATTAAATTTACTTCACATTATTAGGGCTTGTGAGTTGTTTTTAATGGTCTTGGAGCAGATGCAGGTGCATTTGAGGTCTTCACTACACAAAATACACAAAGGAAACCAAAACACAACATGAAATATGATACAATAAACAGAACCACTGGAGTAACATAAAACAAAGCATCACCAAATAGAGACTAAGGACAGGACAAGAAGCAAGGCAGAAAGGGGCAGCTGGTGGTCTAGTGGTTAGGGATTTGGCCTTGCAACCAGAGGGTCATGGGTTTAAATCCCAGCACTGCTAGTGTCACCACTGAAGTACCCTTCAGCAAGGTACCATTCCCAGACGCTGTGTTCCTGGCTGCCTGCTGCTGCACACTGTGTGCTGTGGTCTTGTCACGGATGACAATTGGTCCATTTCACTAGTGCCAGGGTGGACCAACAAAGACAGGGACTCTTATGCAGATGATGAAAGGTGGGGTAACAACAACAGTAGGCCAGAACAAGAGCTATGAAATAAAAACTAAATGCCATAGCATAGAGGAAAAAGGCAGTGCATGATAGGGGGAGGGGGGAGGGGGGGTGCTATGTATATTGAATATATTTAAGGAACCCTTAACCTCTGAAAGCTTTATAACAGAAAAAAATCAAAGAAAAAAGCCAGGCTCAAAACTCATAGCACCCGTCTCTTCCACATTTTCTGATTTTCTCAAGGTGAGAGACACTTCACCTGATGATTATCTCCTCTTCTGTCCAGACTCATTGGTGGGTTTGTGGGGAAAGGTGCTTAATGTATAGATAAAGTAAAGCGACAGAGGGAGAGAACGCTAGTGAGAAAGAGGGAGAGGATATGAAGAGTGATGAGAGGGGTTCGAGATGGGGATGGAAGAGGACTGAAATAGAGGAGGAAGAGGGAGCCTCTTCCATTATAAAGTGCCAGACAGCCTGCGCTTCCAATGCTCACTCACACGCTGTAACGTGACAACGGTTGCTATGGGTCTACATAATGTTCAAAGGCTCTGGCACTCCTATGTATCTCTGCTTTGGAGAGAATGGGAAGGAATAACACAACGGCACAAAGGAAGAGAAGAGAAAGGAAAAACACATTAAGACATGAGTCACTGTATATGCCGGCAGATGATTGCTTGTGGGTTAAAGGGCTCATTTCAGACATTTCTCTGTTATTGCTCCTCTGAGGTTCACTTCTGAGATCTGTGTGAATTTATTTACCAAAACCAATCATCTTACCTGACATTTTACAACCTCTATTCATCCTGTAGGTAGATCCCTTAGAATGAAATAGTCTAATTTTGTTACCATTGTCTTTAAGACTGAAATAATGTATATAAATATGCAGATATGCTTTCTTTTTTCTTGCATTTTTAATTTAAAAGCAGCAATAGCAGCACCCTCCCGATGTTCCACCCTACAGCATAACATTTCATCATTCTCTTCTGGTGTGTTTGTGGTAACAACCCTTTTTGCAACTTCAACATGAAAGGCTGGCTGAAATGTTGGAGCGTGAATGGATGTTCACATGCATCATATTGTCGCTGTCAGCCAGAAACCAAAATGGCCATTTTTCAGGAAACTCTAAAAACAATGTATATTCTAAATAAATAAATAAATAAATACTGTGGCGTCAAAATTGTTAGAACTATTTTCAGCACTTTTCATTGGTTAATCATTTCGAAATTTAACAGGCCCTTGTGGAGACTGACCACTAATATCAGTTTAGGAAAAAGGTGGAGTTACGAGCTTTCTGCCTGACAGAGATGATATGATGAATTCAAAAGAGCCTCATAAGGCTCCAAAAAGGTTCAACATTTTTAAAAAAATGCCACTGGGACCCAAAAAGCTGGTGCCAGTACCCTGACAAATCATCCTACCAATCTCTACAGTCAAACACCATTCGAAAAGGTCAGCTTATTAAAAAATGGTTGCCACGCTGTTGTCTGTAGTATTAAAAGTACACTGGCCTTTCACAAAAAAATTGGTTCTGCTAAAATGTCAAGGGATATGTTCACATTTTTGCAAGAAGTCACAAGAGGTAGGAGAAAGTGCTTCCTAAAAGTTTTTAAATAAAGTCTTTACATACTTGGACTCTTAAGGGAATTTAGACAGCCCTCTATAATCCCAAGGAATATTTACACCAGTACAATCGAAAGCTTCCTGGCATCACAACATGCTTTTGGAATAGCACCAGGATAGGTTGGCTCTCCAAAGGGGGTTTTAGGCATCTGAATGCAAACTGAGCTCCCTGACTTGCAGTCTAGCAAGTGGTGCAGGATCAAGGCCAGGAATAGATGGAACCTCAACCATCCTAATCATTTCTCTCTCCCTTCTGTTGCGGTTTGGGAAGCGCCTCCACTCCCAGAGGGACAAAAGAAAGGAATAGGGAGGACCCTATTCCAGCATTTCATTTGGGCCAACAAACACAGAAGGACAGACCTTGAATTTCTCAACACAGCATCCACATACAAAGCATGCATGTCAATAAATATTATTTATTTATGAACATTACAGGTAGGTTTTTCCACTTCTTGTTGTCTTTAACATCCATCCCACCCTCCAAAGTATGTCTCCTATTTTGCTATTTGCTGGAACATTTTTTTCATGCAGTATCACAAGAGCTGCCTGTAAATAACAGTAATTTAAAGTAGCTGGTTATGTTAGTGTCTCCAGTGTTTATCGTCATTAGCTATCTGCTATATTTTTAAGCAAATAATCAGATGGTAAAGATGGTAGGACATCTGTGTGACCAATAATAACACAAATTAATTTTAATATGATAATTCTGGTACTCATATTTCCATAGGCGGTTCTACACGGGGGCCAGGGGGGGTCAGGGTCCCCCTAGATTTGCTCCTGGTCCCCTTTATGGCCCCCCTGCACTGATCAGCCAAAGATTTAAGTATAAATTTCTTATTGCAACATGCTCTGGCTTGAAGTGTGGAACTAATGCTACGTGTGTTCTAGACGGACTACTTAAAGCGTTACACACGCCCTGTCACACACACACAGGCTAAGACTTACCACCAGGAGCTAGAACTTGGTGAAGCCAGATTTTGCTCTTTAAACATGCTGTAAACTGTAGCAGGAGTTCCAAGAGCTCCTGCATACAGTGAAAATCTATTTTTTTTTAAAATATGCCCACAAATATGCTCCCAAAACATTTTAATTTCATTTAAATTTGGTTTAATACATCACCCTCAATGAAAATGTAAAGGTAAACCCATATCAGTAATGTACAGTTTACACTGAACTCCTGTAGTGCCAAAATGTAAAATTCCACACACCCCTGTATTGGCGGTTCACTCAAAAATAAAACCTGTTAGGTGAACACAAAATTATGCAAAACATTTCCACCTAAAACAAATCCCCTTTCCCCCTTCCCCATTGCAAGTTATGTCTAAATGATCATGTGTTTATGTGCTCTGTTGCTGAGGTGTTTTTTTCTGCTCTCACACTACCCTACTTGTAGGACAGTAGGGAGCTTTTTTTTTTATATCCTCCTCTCTCCTTGTATTCCATATTTCCTTATTTGTTTTCCTCCGCTACCTCTCGACTGACCTGTATTCCCCCAAATATATAATGTGTGTGTATACGTATGGTCGGAGGGGTCCAATTTCGCTTCATGTAACAGTATATAACAACTAAAGGCTTTCATCATCATCATCATCATCATCCTCATCATCATCATCATCATCCTCATCATCCTCATCGTCGTCATCGTCATCGTCATCATCATCATCATCATCGTCGTCATCATCATCATCATCGTCATCATCATCCTCATCATCATCATCATCCTCATCATCATCATCATCATCATCATCATCCTCATCATCCTCATCGTCGTCATCGTCATCGTCATCATCATCATCATCATCATTGTCGTCATCATCATCATCATCGTCATCATCATCATCATCATCACCATCATCATCATCATTGTCGTCATCATCATCATCATCGTCATCATCATCCTCATTATCGTCATCTTCCTCATCATCCTCATCATCATCATCATCATCATCATCATCATCCTCATCATCATCATCAAATGCTTTCATTTAGCAAAAAAGTTTTTCTTGACTGACCTAAATGTAAATATGTTGAGTCAAACTGATGTATTAGGTTTAGAATTATGAAGAATTATGAAAGATTTGTTACACTGAATTCAACAACAAGTTGAAGTGTGGACCCAAGCGAAAGTGAACATAGGCTTTATTTGCGCCTAAAATAAATAATATGCACGTTTAATGGAGTTTCAGCAGTGTGTCTTTTTGGGAACCCTTTGTACTATCTTTTGTGCACACATTTATGCTGGAATAATTTTATTGCACAAACTGAGGACTTAGACAATCCTATAGGGGAAGTCTTTGTGATTTCAGTGATATGTGTATCATGCTTGTGTGTTCCTCCTGTCACGAATCATGAGTCTGAGACTAAAGGTTTAAAAAATGAATGCAATATGGACTTCAAATAGTCGGATAGTTATGACTACATTTTAAAAGAGTACAATTACATTAATTAATTGTGCTAATCCAACAAAACAAAGTTGTTTATTCATCACCTGAATAAGAAAATGAACATGGAATATTATTCAGTATATTTTTTAATCAACAAGCAGTCAGCCTAAAACCTCAAAGTCCCACCGACTGTACCTTGTGTCATGTTTTTTTAGAGGACACACAAGCAAAATTTGAAAGCAACAGTTGAAAATAGAAAAACACAGCTTGACAATTTTGTTAAGCAAATTACTCAAATGGTTTCCAAATCAAATGGTTTCAACAGCCTTCCAATTAGAGTAACCTCTAGTTCACTAGTGATGATGACTAACATGCAGGTAGAGTTTTCGGTGCTTGATTTTTCTTTGTGCTTTCATCTGTTCCCATCAAGCTCCGTGATTCTCTTCTGCAAAGCCTCAAATGGGTATTTCAGAGCATATACAAACAATATTACCAACTTATCCAGGACTTGCTTACCCTCCAGAATGATTCCTACATCTTCTGGGTCATCATCTGGCTCTGCACCTTCTTTGCGAATCCATCATACCAGCTTCACTGTTTTCACCATTTGTGTTCTTCACCCAAAAAAAGAAGGGGGCGGGGATACACAGGCATATGTTATCCCACTCCAGTTTTAGCTCAAATAAATAAACATTACTGCTATCAATGAGTTAGTGTAAATATGACATAAGTCCATAACTGGTTTGTTTACAGAAGTCAAAATAAGGACTAAAATTAAAAACCGTGTATTCTTTCACAAGGTTCTCGGGCTCTTCGTTCAGGTACAATAGGGTTTGATGATTTAGACTCTCCTGTCTTCCACCACCACAAAAAAAAAAAAAAATCAACAGGTAGAGCAGATTTATGATGCAATATTGAATGGGACATTTTTCCAAATGTAACAATCTTTATTGCCAAATGTTATGATTTATGAACAGTGCTTATGGCATCAGTGCATTTGTACTATGAAACTTAAAAAAATTTACATTTTAACTTATTAAAACTGTACAGGTTCGACAGTTTCAGTTTTTTCCTCCGCCCTCATGGATATCAGAATGCTTTTAATCTTTCTTCCGTAGAACACCTTTCTTGCCACACACCCTTATCAGGTTTGAAGACCAAGCATCCAGCTCAGAGAAGAACTTGGACAGCAAATGTACCGTTGGGATCCCCTAAATTTAGCAGTTAGCTTAAATGGGGAAAAAAGGTACAAAAAAGCAAGGCTGAATAGAATTAACCAGTTGAACAAATGCTATAATTTACCAAATTAATTAAATAAACCTATTAAATGAAGACATATTCAAATCAAAGTAAGTAAGGTGTGTGCATGTATTCCCCTACCTCACTTTAGAAATTAGTAATCAAAGTGCATCATGATTAACTTCTTGCCTTCTGTGTGCAAATATATTGTCCATCAGTGCTGCCAATGTGTTCTCATTGTTCCTTTTCCTTCCATTTAAAAGAAGGATCTCTATTATCTTTTCAAGCTTCTCTGCAGATTTAGCAGCTGGGAAGGTGGGGCAGGCCTTTCTGGGCTTCTTCACACCATAAGCAGGACTGCATTTGTCTGCAGATTTATTTGTGGAGGAATTCAGTTCAGCCTCTGGGCATCCAAGCGGCTTGAGCTTTTGTATTTTAAGCTCACCTTCCAGTCACCATATCCAGTGGTAGAGCCTGGCTCTTTCCAACACAGATGGGATGTGACAAGGGCATCAGCAAGCTCTTCAAACTCATTGTTTGAGGGGTAATATGTCGGGTCTGTCAGTGGCTCCTTCTAGCCAATGCTTTTTTGTTATTTTCTGGTTTTGGTAAAAAGGACTTTTAAGTTGAAAACCCGTTCTGTTCCTCTTTTGTGTATCACATGTCTGTGTCTGTGTACCCCGTCGATTATTAGTTCCACCTGTCCCGTGTTTAGTTCCATTTAGGTTGTGTATTTAAATCAGTTTGTCCCAGTCAATTCCTTATGTGACCATCACCTTATTTCCCTGCCTGTCGCCTCACCACTCTGTCTGTTTGCCTCCCTATTCCTTGTGTTGCCTGTTCCTGCTCCCGGGTAGACCTGTTTAGTTTATATTTCCGACGGCCCCCGAGCCTGGTTTGATTTCTGTTCTCTTTTGTGTTCTAAATAAACCCCACTCCATGGATTCCTGCCAGTCTGTCTCTCCCTGCTTCCTAAGAGGGAAATCACAGTTGGGGCCTCGCGGCCTCGACCGTGACAGATGGTTTCATTGCCCTCAACTCACCTCAGAAGAGGTCCTAGAGGTCTGCGAATGGAACGCTGTTCTCAACACCTGGGCAGCGGCGTTTTCACGAGCGGACCTCGAAGAAGAAGGAGACGGAGGCCACGTTTGGTGCAAGAATCCCTCTGCCTGGATGAAGGTTTGGAGTGAGGAGGACTCGGAGGTGTCCTCGTTCTTCCGGGACTCTTGGGATTCTGAGGGGCTCGGAGGACAAAACCTCCCGGAGGTTCTGCACATCTCACCACCCGCCAGAAGAAGAAGGAGGAGGAGACGCCGAGCGCTAGTGGCTTCCCCATTCTCCACCCCAACCACCGCCAGCTTCCATCACGGCTTGGTCGCAAAGAGGCCCAAGCCAAAACCCCCCCAAAAATTCCATTCAGCTCAAGGGTTTACACATCTTGTAGAATAGGATGCAAGACACTGTCAATCATACAACTTCACATCAATAGATTTGCACAAGACTGCGGTAAATTGAAGAAAGTGCTGAATGTGAACCTGAGGGCAGATTACTCACAATTCAGTAGTTTCAATAGTTTGTTTCTTGCAGAAAAAAAACTAATGATTGCAGACCTCAATTATCTATGTACAATGTTAGCAAGTTTCTTAATTCATGCCCTGAAAGATAACAATTTCCTTAAAGTGAGACATCTTGAAATGATTGTGTTCTGATCTCCAGTTATCACATGACTCTTTCAGCAACTTTTATCCATAACATCTTTCCTATTGAAGAACTTTTGCATGTTTTCAGTATAGGCATATACTGACAGCTACTCTTTTGTGAGTGTGTACTCAATTGGCTCAGTGACATTAAAGGTTTTTCTGTAAAACATGTTTCACTATTATGATGCACCAGGTGCGTTGGAAGCATTTTTTATGTGAGGGGGTGTGAGGGCGGGGTTTGTGTGTGGGGGTGGGGTTTGTCTGTGTGGGGGCGGGGTTTGGGTGGCGGCGGAGTTGCTTCGTGCATGCAAATCTCGTCCTTTTAGGGGGTGGGGGTGTTTGGAAAGCCCTGTTAAATTTTGAATCCTTCCTAAAAGAATTCGCTCCACTTAACTGATAGAACAACATACACCACTGGAAATCAGCTCCAGGTTTTCCTCCAACTCACCACATGCAAATGAAGTAACATCAATGCAGACAGGCTGCTCGGATTACCAGCTGTGTGTGTTTATCTTCTATCGGTTTGATGGTGTAGATTCAAGATTCAACAGCGCTGGTGAACTAATTATTCATGTTAAATGTGGGGGGGTCCAAACGCTTAATTATGAAATGTGAAGGGGACACGTCCCCCTCTGGTTGAATGGTGAAGACGCCGATGTGATGTGCTCAAATATCCACTGTTCTCTATAGCTTTTAGCAGGGAGTGAGTACTTGTTTTATCACTGATTTTACACATGCTTTTTTATCTTCAATAACTATGGCAGAGAGAGGACATACAGCTGAGCAAAACAAATAAGGCAATTCCTTTAGAAATTCATCAATGTTTGTGCCTGGCACATGCACAAAATGTTCCAATTTCAGCTAAGCCATGGCAATGCTCTGCTCAGCTATGTCAGGAAGAGTCTTGTATGTATCCATATCATTACTTAAAGATACAATGGTTGATTCCACTTAACCCAGAGTCATCTGGGTTAAGAGTATCTTCCTCTGCACAGTCAGATGATTCTTGTGAAATTCTGGTTGTTGTTACTATACCTGGTTTAAAATAATTTCAAGTATGGGGGTTGTGTTTCCTGTTCTTGTGGGAGTGAAAAGTTCTGTGGATATTTGTTTTGAATGGACAACACATAAACAAACATATTACAGTTTAATGAGTCTTAAAATTAAGGCAAATATATAAAAAATCCCTCTCTGTAGAAAGATTGCAACAAATGCATGATGGACAACTAAATGTTTTTAATTCCAGGAACTTCTGACAAGTTTGCTTAGGATGAACTTTACTTAAATGTATGTGCAAAGTATTTAGTGATTTAAAACTGTATGGACAGTAGGGGTGTGCGGAGCAGCCGCTATTTGTATTTATTAAAAAGGAAAATTATTCGTATTTGTATTTGAGTAAAATTCGATAATGCAGTGCGCAAACAACGTCCGCCCCCCTGAATCTACTCCTGAACTTGAGCGTGTGACGGGGGGAGGGGGCAGGGAAGAGGAATTACTAAAAGTGAAAGTGATCAATCGTTCACACGTGAACACACCACTGCACACGGTGTGAACAGCATGAAATTCCTCTGCATTTAAACCCATTCACCAAGTGAAGCAGCGGGCAGCCATGAATTCCGCGCCTGGACGGCACCTTACTGAGGGTACCTCAGAGGTGTCAAACGGTCGGTTCCCTACATTTACAGTTTTTCTTAAAAAATGTTATACAATGCTATTTAAAACATACAAGAGGTAAAATTAGGGAAAAAAAATCCCGATAATCTTTTCAGTTTCTGCATTATTGTGTGGATTTCCACATACAAGTATTAGCTTGGTCCTCCGAAAAAAAACCCCAAGACTGATTCTGCTATTCCTGATCTGTGTAGAAGCGGGGGTTACTGTATTCTGCTCTTAAAATAATCTGTATAACAAATTATTTCAGTTAATCCAAATAAGTCTGATTCAGTGCTTGTATTTCAGTTTTTAGCAATTGCATTTCAGTTTGAATTTTTTTTTCCTTTTTTGTTCAATTAACCCACTTTTTTTGATTTTTTGATTTTTTTTAAGAGTATAAGGTAACACACTATACATAGACACTTGCTGAGCTTATCCTATGTGGAAATTTTATGTTGCATTCAATTTTCCTACATTTTAACAGATTTACCTGGTCATGTCTTGCTCCCTTTTGTCACTCTGACATATATTTTTTGTTTTTATTGTCTATATGTAACCCCACCCCTAGCCTGCCTCCCTCATCATATACACCTGTGCACTTGTTTGTGACCTTGCCCTGTCTCAGCTGTGGTGTATTACCTTAATGTATTTATACCTCAGTGTTTGTATTTGTATTTGTCTGTCTCTCTTTTCTCTGCCTGTGCTTTTGCTTGTGTCTTATTTCATGGTTTTCCTAGTTGTGTTGCCTTGTTTAGTTTTCTAGTGATCATTTTCATGAACATTTCTGTTTATTTTATATCATGTTTTCTTTCATATAATACTAACTGCTTTAGTCTGCACATATATTTGCCTCCAATTCTTCGTGCGACACAACACACAAATATTTTAACAAACAATTAAATATCATTATGCATTAAATTGTGTTACTTACAATAAAATATCAACAACACATTTCATTTGACTCGGGGCATTCAAACTTTTGCATATGAGATGAGATTTCATGGAGTAAAATTTATTATAATTAGGTTGATTATATTTTCTCTTTACAAACTGAAGGTTACAAAGTGTGTAATAAACTTAGGCAAGATAATGAAAGGCAGGATAAGTTGCTCTCCTTGCTTTAAATTTAAAATCACTTGTAGCTCTGTGCATTTTACCTTCGTATTAAAAACTAAATAGCCAACGCGCAAGTTTTAATCCAATATCT
Source organism: Rhabdalestes septentrionalis (assembly GCA_037832545.1). Taxonomy (NCBI): domain Eukaryota; kingdom Metazoa; phylum Chordata; class Actinopteri; order Characiformes; family Alestidae; genus Rhabdalestes; species Rhabdalestes septentrionalis. The sequence goes on from JBBMFX010560991.1 coordinate 13,473, forward strand.
AATGTCCCAGTGTATCTTATTTGATCGTATCTTACCTTCTTAAATCTTATGTTGTGCAATAAGAAGTACATAACATTACATCTGATGTTTTAAAATAGTGTTACTCTACCCCTAGGCACCTTTTTAAAACTAAACCCATTGACTACACCAAATCAGATTCTAATATTGCATATCCATGAACCGCGAAATTAACTCGCCCTCCCTTATCTTGAAGTGTGCGTGCCCACATCAACAAAAGTGTGGCAACACTTTAAAACACTATTTGGGGGAGTAAGTAAAAGAAGCCCTTTCTGCATAGGTCAAAATAACAAGGTCTGACCTAAATTACTTTGGTTTCTTGATGGGTCTATATGCTGAAGTGTGGTGGGCTTGCTGAAGGCTCAACTGGTATTGCTCATGAATATAACATGTCCACTGAGGACTACCAGTAGGAATGTCAATTTATCCTTGTCATAGCCAGTAGGAGAAGAACAGAAAACCATCAAGCTCACTTTACTACCTCGTTACCCATCATCCATCATGTGGCAGCCCTTAAGACTTTAAACTGAAGCTTGTTGCCACTACTGGAAGTAAATGATGGTGTAGTGTTGTCAGTGCCTATGTTTGTATTTTCTAGATCAGAGAGATGAGCTCTGGACATTTTCTCACATTCAACACCAAATGGTTTCTGATACATCAGTTATTTGAAAGTATGAAAACAGTCAAACATCGTTTCCTTAATGTTTTGCTCTAAAATGGACCCATCTGCTTATGCTATGACTGCTCGGCATACAGAGACAATAACAAAACAAAAGTAAAAAAAAAAAAAGTCTAAATAAATCCAATTAAAAATGTCTCATGTTAAGTATTCATGAGACAAATTCATGGGACAAGAATTATGGGACATATTCGGCCCTCCATAACACCAGCCAAATGCCACATAAGCACAATAGTGATGCTGACTTTGCGTTCGTCTGAATTTCAGCAGAAATTGAGATGTTTATTTGAAGCCACTCAAACTTGCAGCCAACCGAACGCAGGTGCTGAATACCTTGAACGCTTTGATTTGCTCCCAGCAGAACAGTCACAGTTCAGTCCACACCACGAATGCCAAAAAAAAATGTATTAAGACATCCATGGGGACAAGGCCATATAGGAATAAGCTGGATCGAGGTCTACAACAGAACAACAGCAATATGTGTGAAGGCACATGAAAACAATACCAGTCCAGCACCTGGGGGACCGGTGGGGATGTTGAGAAGGCCAATGAATTTAACATGTTTTTTAACAGCAGGCCTCATTGCAGTATCTCTTCCAGCTTCTGTCGACCCTCATGGCACCCAGCGCTACTGCTTTTTCCATCAGTGATATGGGTAAATGCACTACATTGCGGCTGCTGGGATATATGTCTGATATAGTGATGTGTAGCACTGGACTTCCTGAGGGAATTGTTCTGTCACCATTCCTCTTCACCCTGCACACATACAACTTCAAGCACAACTCAGAGGGCTGCTGCCTGCAGGAATTCTCAGCTATCTCAGTAGTAATTGAATGTATCAAGCATGCGGATGGATACAGGATGGCAGAGGACAGTTTTTTGGACTGGTGTAAGCTGAATCAGCTGCAGCTCAACATCAGCAAGACCATAGAACTGATGGAGAACCTGAGATGATTACAGTAATGGTTTATGGAGGGGCAATGTCAAAAACATTTTTTGATGACTAAACCCATTATTCTTAAATGACCATGAGAAACATATTGTGTAAAAAAAAGATACCCATTTTGGGTAAAAAAAATATTACTAACACTGCACTAATATACTATGGACCTTACTACTACTACTACTACTACTACTACTACTACTACTACTACTACTGCAACTCATAATAATAATAATTTTTATTATAATAATAATAATTATTATTATTATTATTATTAGTAGTAGTAGTAGTAGTAGTAGTGGTAGGGATGTCCCTATCCGATCACATGATCGGAAATCAGGCTCGATCACGTGGTTTCAGACTTGCCGATCAGGGCTCGGGTATATGATGTTGTGTCAGGTCTGTCTCGACCCCGCAGTCACTCGCCAGAACACTTGATACTCTTACCTTGGACGTGAGTGACTGAGTGGTGATTGGGAGCGTGGCAGGGAGCAGGTGCCCTACGCGCTGTGGCTTGCCTCGTCTCTGATCACAAGTGCACCTGTGGGTGATTATTGAAGAGAATTGGGGATCATTGTCTGCTTTGTGTGATTGGAGGAGTACGTAGACGAGTCAGCTCACGCTGCAGGAGAGTTTGAATAGTAGAGAAAAAAATGCCTCATTACAGCACAAAGGTGCAGGATATCACAGCCAAGATAGCACAAAT
>JBBMFX010561023.1:0-15816 GCA_037832545.1 Rhabdalestes septentrionalis
AAAGAGAGAGAAGAAAGCAGAGGAGAGAGAGACAGAGAGAAGTAAAAGCCGGAGGGCCAGATGAGAGAGAAGAGGAGGGAGAGAGAGAGACAGAGAGAGACAGAGAGACAGAGACAGAGAGAGAGAGAGAGAGCGACAGAGAGAGAGAGGTGAGAGGGAAGGAAAAAGGTAACAGAGAGGAGAATGGAGAAAGAGGGGACAGGAATAAAAAGAAAAACAGAGGATGAGGAGAGGTTGGGGACAGAAAGTAGAGATGAGGAGAGAGAGAAGGAAAACAGGGAGAGAGAGAGAAAGAATACAAGGTATAAGAGAGGAGAATGGAGAGAGAAAAATGAGCGGCACCGGATAAGGAGAGAGATAGATGCAGGTATGTTGTCCTTTTGGAGGATGAAAAGATGGAGCGTCCCGCGCCTCTCCTCCCACACGCGGCGTTTTGCGCGTGTATGCTGCGTGTCAGAGCCTCGGAGAGCCGCGCAGGCCTGAGGAGAAGTGAGCAGCGCGCGTTTCTGGAGGAGCGAACAGAGGGTCGATGTATTATTGATGCCTGCAGGCCCTTCCATGCCTGCCCACTTCCATCCCCGCGGGAAACCGAGTCGCATCGCGGAGGTGCGTTCTGCAGGCAGCACTGACGTATGGAACACGGGCCGCGTGCTCGCGCCCATAAATACTTTACAACTGACACGAATGTTAAATCAGCTTTAAAAAGATGGGGGGGAATAAAACGCCAACCGTACAAAGGTCTTCGCCTCCAGGTTCTGGGGCTCGGATGGAGCCGGCCTGGCGCGAGAAAACTGAGGCTGCCGGACGCTCTCTGTATTTATAGCACCAGTCATGTCAAGTAGAAGACTGTGGCTGTGCACCAACTTCTGAGGGTTGCTATGGATATAAATGGTGTCAAATCTGCTCATCCAAAAAAGTAGGACGCCGAGAGCCCTGAGAAAGGGACTGTTGCACAAGCACAATCTTGCAGGAGAAAGATATATATATATATATATATATATATATTATTAAACCCAGACCTGGGCAGAGATAAATCGGCGTCTTCTTCCTCCGGCGTCCTACTTTTTGTCACCTCTGCAGCCGAGAGAAAACAATTTACATGAGCCAGGCTAGAAGCAGCGAGGCGATAAGGAGAAATCGCATCTCTGCTTTTTGTTCCTATTCGTGTTAGAATGACTAGGTGTTACAGGCGTGACCCTAATCTAGTTTCAACATCTTAATGGATTGAGCTTTTCCCTCCTGAGCTTGTTTCACACGCCTCTATTTGCTTAGCGAGGCACACACTCAGGGAACTAAAGCCGTTTCGCTTCGCCTATAGCGGTGCCAGGCAGGGGAACAGGCTGCTTGTTCCTCCCAATAAAACATTATTTTAAGTCATTAAAACAAACTGGGAATATGATGTCATGTTGCAGATGCTTTCGGAGCAAGAGTGGCTTCATTTGCAAAAGACACAATCACACCGATTTAAACATAATTTTCACTATTATTAAAATGCTGATATCAACAAAGTTTGATGTGAAGAACCCCATTCTAGAGAAACTCAATAGTCAAAAGTGTTTGATGGGAACCAGACATCTGAATACTTGAATGCTGCTTCACAGAAATTCGTTTTATGAAAAGGATGATAAGTGAACTGTATACATGAAACAGTAGATTATGGCAGTTTTGAAACTGTTTGGGTCAAATAAGTTTTGGTTTTCTGTCCAAAATGCAGGCCTTTATCTTTTGAAAAGAATAACAGCTGATGTTTAAATATTTATGTTTAAATCATAATATCTCATGACTGTTGATATCCATAATATAACGATATATCCGCGTGTGTAAAATATATCCCAGTCAGCACGTATCATGAAAAAAATAAATCTGTTTTTGGTGGAGAGGTACAAGAGAGAGAAAACAGATTTGCCGTTATTTCACCATCATCAATTTTACATATAAACACTCAGAAGGCAGATGTAGGCTCTCTGGTGGGTTTGCATAGTAAATAAAAAGGCTTTTCTTGTGGTGAAGACATCAGTGCCTGGTTCAAATTACTCCCACTGGCAAACAAAATCTCTACAATAAACTCAGTTTAAGCGAGTTTTATCATATCATCAGTGTAACCATTAAACTTAACATTCATGATTCCTGGACGTCTGAGCTCCCTTCAGTGTTGTTATAAACAACTTCCTCACACCTCATACCACTATCATCCATATGTTTATAAATGTGCTATTGCAATGGTTCTCAACCTTTTCAACGTTAAGGCCCACCTGTCAATCACAGCATGTTGCCAAGGCCCACTTGGCCTCATTAAATTATCTTAATATAACAAATTTTGGCCCAATGGCCTTTCTTGATTTCAGATTCGCAGCCCAATCAAAAGCCTTCGCGGCCCATCAGTGGTTAGGGTTAGTACTATGTTTTGTATATACATTTGTTTGCATGTATTTTTTTCTGTAAAGTGACCTTGAGTGTTGTAAAAGGCTCTCATAAATGAAATGCATTGTTATTATTTATTTTTATATTTCCTTCAGAAAGAGGCTCTGAATTTACTTCGCGAGAGTGAACAGCAGCACTAGCACCAAAACAGGCGCGAAAACAAGCAAGAGAAAGGTCAGCTCGGCCAGACACATGACGAGCAACGTGATGATGTAGCAGCAATAGCAGTGGGGCTGGTGCTGCATCCTCCGGACCGACCGCACTAAACAGCGGGGGTGCTCGAAACAGCCGCAGACCCGGGCCGTCTCCACCCGCTGCAGCAGGCGCCACTCCAGGTCCGAGCAGAGCCCCGAGCCTGCGGGTTCTGCCCGTGGTTCTGACCTCGCCAGCATCGGAGCGGAAGGGTCCGGAGGAGCCGTGCAGACAGCGGCGTCCTCCTGAAGCCTGTAGATTTCCCACGTAAGCAGAGGGGTTTTCTGCCGGCACAGTGGGCACCGCACCCGGCTGCAGTCGGCCGCGCGCCCGAGCATGGTGGCGAGGCAAAGTTGGCAAATGCCATGGCCACAGTTTAGCAGCACCATGCTTCTCTCCCCCAGGGAGCGGTAGGATTCGGTGCAAATTGGGCATTCGTCTACCGCCAAGCCAGCATCGCCCTGGACCGGCTCTGAGCTGGACACACCGGCCCGGCCAGTGGATCCAAGTGTCCCGCCGGTCCCTCCATCTGTCATCCCCGTCCTTGACACCATGTACTGACTTCTTCGAGGAAGTGGATTATTAAAATGTTCATTAAACAAACGTTCCCTGGCCAAGAGCTCCCCAGACAGGCTTTCGCTCCGATACAGCCCATCTGCATCCAAAGCTGCGGGAGCTTCAGCACCAACACAGGAGCCCTCGAGTTCCTTGGCTATGCCTGTAGATCCCAGAGTTTTTCCTTCATGAAGGTGATTTAGTGTTTGGACGCCTGGTGCTGAATCACAGATAGATCCCAAAGTCCTCTCTGTATCAAAAGCTCCAAGCAGAGGTGAGTTTGCAGCAGGCTCTCTGTCATCTACCTGCTGACTCTGGCTCATTTCCGACAACGCGGTGGTGTCAAGGTCGCCTGCTTTATCCATGGCGTGAGTTTGCAAGCATTCTAGGTTCCGTGCTGCACTGAAAGTGGCTCAGAAATCTGTGTCCTTTTTCAGCAATGACTCACATGCTGCTTCTACTCTCCAAATCCTTTTAAATTTGTTGTACTGTGGAGGCAGGTTATCACTGCAGGAGTTAGAAATGTACACACTCTGCCTGCCTTCTTATCGCTGAAATGGTGGGACTATCGGAAAGCATTTGTGGCTCCCTGGAGTCGACTTTACTACTCGAGAGTCAAACCTCTTAAAGATGGGCTGAAATAACTATACAGGCATTTCCCTGGCGCATGGAGTAGTTTTCAGAGCAGCACAGATTTACAGAAAGTGAATGGGGGTGTTGAAGGTCAAGCATTACACAGATATGGGCCTCAAGCAAACTACGGTTCAATGGTTTAGTGCAGCGCCTAAAAATATCTCCATTTTTTTGTGATAAAAAAATACGCATAGCATTTTTTTTACAGAATACATGTCAGATTACATAAAGATAATAAACACTGTGCACTAGCCTTTTAGGTTTACAGATTATTCTTATTATTGTACATTTTTATTCCATCTGTAAAAAGTTTAAGAATGAAACCAAAAGCCTTGCCCTAAATGAGAACAAGGTCCGGTATCTTTGACAGGGATGAACTCTAGTTCTGTCCTTTAAATAGAAAATCCTTATTTAGTCCAGAGGTACATATTTAAAGCAAATATTAACAAACATACAGAACAATGCTTAAAGGGGAACGTATTTTGTAACATATTACTAATGAACGGGTTTCTTTACAACAGAACCAGGTGTCGTTTTAACTTTCTTGTATGATGGAAAAAAGAAAATTTGATGCTGTCATGCAACAATCAATGAAAAATTTTTTAATACATATAATACATATAATATAGTTTGTACAATTACTATAATTATTCAGCTTTATCAATTTTGGCCTGTGTTTGATATATATATATATGTATTTGTGTGTGTGTGTGTGTGTGTGTGTGTGTGTGTGTGTGTGTGTTTGTTGCTTTTCATAGGGGTTATGTTCCAGAAGCACCCGCATATAGTTAAAAACCATGTTGTTGTGATGTTGTAAAAAAAAAAGCCTACAAATGTCAATTTTTATACTGTAAACCCTAAATTTGCTTCCAAACCACTTTAATTCCATCTCAAACTCATTACCTGAGAAAATGTAAAGGTAAACCAGTATCCATTTCACGCACGGTCGTATATATAATAAATCCCTTCAGTAAACCATCTAATTTTTCTGTTCTGTTCTACAGAATCTTTGGTTTAGGGTGGATACAGAAAACCCGAATGGGAAAATATTGAACGCCTACAGTATAAAAGGTCAAATTTACATAAAGCTAGGAACCCGCCGCAGTGTGTGTCTGGATCTGCCTCAGCTTTCTGTTGGGCAGCACAGATGCAGGCCACTGAGAAAGAGCGCGCGCAGTCATGTGTGCAGTCTCCAAGCACAGGCACACAGACCGTACCAGACACCGCAGCCAGTTCCCCTTACAGGGCCTTCATCAGCAAAGGTGGAACATCTGCATGCCAGCATATGTTCAATGCAATAACACAACATGCAGCACTCTCTGTCGGGTTGGATGACGTTCAAAATGCATCAGATGCAAAAGATACAGCATATGGCATGCATCGTGATGCACCAATCATGTCGGCTTGCTCAAACGGATTAATTAATGCCACTTAGCATTAGGAGACGGTCTGTGCGTGAACTCGTTGCGTGGGGGAGCATGAAAGCTGACAGAGTCTGTGCGAGGAGGAAACAGCACACATTCCGTTCAGGCCGAGCATGTGAACCAGCTCACTGTCTGAGGGCACTGAGCTCGGCCCACGTCGTGTAATCGTAATAGCTTTCACGTGCCTGCGGTTCCATCTGATGGAATATGTACAAAACGTTCATGATTCGTGCAGGATTACGATGGTTTTCTATTCAGCGTGCACACGACTGACGAGGGAAAAGGCAAAAATAAAGACGCTAAAGAATAAAAAACTGTGAGCAAAAAAAAAAAACAACAAAAAAACTAAAACAAAACAAAAGCTTACCCTGTGGAGCAGCTACAGCTACCGCGCTGAATTATACAGGAGCAACGCCACGTGTTGTTCACTGCAAAGAATGTTCTTCATAATGGAGGCTGGCGTGCTTGGTGCTAACGCACATGTGATGCACGCAAAAGTGTGTAGCTTAGATCCGCAGGGACAGACCTGCAAGAAGGTTGATCGTATCAACATTTCGAATCGTAAACTGTGAGGTGAGAGAAGCTTTCTCATGTGGGGTCACGCTCCTCTCGACAAAAATGCCCCAAAGTGTTTCATTATACATATAAAAAAACTTGCTTTTTACCAGCTGTGGGAAGAAACGAATGTGTGTGCAATGTAAAACATGTTTGAAATGTTTATTAAATTCTATGCCTATCTAGGCCACTATCATATTTCCCTCCGTACATGGTGCTGTGAATAGCATGTTGTTTCATATAGATTAATAACCATTTTTAAACAGAAACCATATTGTAGACATACTAAAAGCAGATTTTAATAACTATTTTAAAAAATATATATTTAGAGCACTTGTGAAATTTGTCACAGCCCCCTTAAAGTCACACATTGTCCAGTTTGAAAACTTGTAATGTAAAATAAATCACAGAAGTTTATTCCAAAATCCTGTATATTTTCATCAACTTTCTCAATGAAATAATCAGAAAAAAACTACTTTCGTCCTTTCCCTTCAATCAGTTGTGCTATGCCATCTGCACTTTTTAGCCAAGACACGTATTCTAATTCATTATTCATACAGATATACTTGCTGAATTAGTAATACCTCCATAACCTCTCTTTAAAAGTTTGATTTAAATGTTTTATTTGTCCTCTTATAATTTAACTCCCTTCTTCAAAATCTATGTAATCATTCAACAGTTGAGATGTAAACAAAGAAATTTTGAGTGCATGGATGATGTGAAATGCTTCATTATAAAGAGAATTGGCATGCAGTGACAAGAACAATGGATTGTCTACATAAAAATACATTAAAAATACAAAATACATGCATAGAAATACTATATTTATAGCCCCAAGCTATCATAAAACAAGATATCCTTTATTGTTTTCAAAACCATTACACGTCATTACTTTCTGTAAGAGAACATTTAAGACAAGAGATGTCTGGTTCCATTCACCACCTCGGTGAATAACATTGTTTTTCTATAATAACACTCTATCCGTCACTCTGAACGACTTTGTTCAGCGTTTTATTAGCCGGGCATTGAAAAAATTATGGCATTTCCCAATAAGTGGTCATGACCTGCAGGTACAAACTCTTATTACACACTTCTAAAGTTTAGGAATAAGCTATTGTAATAACCCTAGTTAAGGGTTAACTCTGATGCAGACTGCTCTCATGAGCAGAGGAGGGTATGTTATCAACACTATAAATTAACATATCAGGCAGAGGGGAGCAATTCACAAGGACAAGCAGGCTGTTCCATTAACAAAAGTGGTTTTGAGCTCTGAATTGATAAGAAAGTTGAAGTTATCAAACATGAAGGCTTTTAGTGCACACTCTACAGGTCCCGCAATGTTCCTACGCTCATTCAAAATAGATAAAAATGGATATATCAGTGGGAACATTAATAATACAGAGAACCTATTCAAACGTATTCGAATGACCTGTGGCGACCCTTTAAAAAAAGGCCTGAAAACGAAACGCAACTGCAGTCAGGAGGCAGTACGAGTTGGAACAGTCCTGCTGTTTGACGAGTGTTCTGCTGGCGCTAAAATATTACCCCTGTAATATGTGATGCCACTGGCAGTCATCTCACGCTCCTATGCTCCGTCTTTCCTTTGACTGATGACCCACTGCAGCCCTGCACCAAGAAATCCTTCATGCAGCACTTCCCAGTCCTGCCCCAACACCAACACTACGGATTACACCGGCTCCCGACAGACCATTCCCATTCTTTTTTTAATAATGAATGATTTATTGCAATACAGTAAATAAATTCAACATAATAATCAGCTTGCCAGACTATTAAGTGCATCCATGTGGTGAGGTTCATTAATCTTTTTTTAAAGAACATAAAGAAAATGTGCAGAATTATTATTTTTTTTAAATGAGAAGGACAAAATGTGCATGGCTGTCATGAAGCGGATCAATCATCTGCATTAGCGAGTGTGTGGAGACCGCAGCAGTGGGTAGAATGCTGAATGGATCAGATCAAGTGCATGCGGTTTCACTTTGCATTAGAACAATGACCAAATACATTCATACCATACATGCACACTATATGGCCAAAAGTATTGGGACAAACCTCTTTTTCAGGGTTTGGGCTAGACCCCTTTCTTCCAGTGAAGAACAATCTTAATGCTTCAGCAGACCATGATAGTTTCCAAGCTTTCCTGTTTAAGCATGAAAGTAAGGTTCATAAAGACATGGTTGGATGAGTCGGGTGTGGAGGAACTTGATTAGCCCCGACATCAACCCCATTCAACACCTTTGGGATGAACTGGAACAGAGATTGTTTTCCAGGCCTTCTTGTTCAACATCAGTGTCTGACCTCATAAATCTTTTGGAAAGCCTTCCAAGAAGAAAGGATGCTGTTATATCCACAAAGGGGCAACTATCTCCATATTTAAATCCATGTAATTTAATGTAATGTAATTAAAGTCCCTGTTGGTGTAATGGTCACGTGTCCCAACATTTTTGTGCATATAGTGTATGTCTAAACTTCTTATGCATGAATTCAGGTGCTTGCACAAATTGCTGGCACAGGTGTTCTTATAATCTATGTAGAAATGCTTTACCCACAGACTGGGATATCCTGGATACCCAAAGGTCAATATCTCCAATGCCAAGTGTTGGCTAGAGAGGTATAAACCCCTCCGGCACTGGACTGTAGATTATTAGATCTGTGTTCTGTAGAGTGATGGAGTTCCAACCAGTATATTTGTGAAGAGTTTGTGATCCACGACTGATTATCCAACATCAGGACATGACCTGAGCCCTTATGGCTATATGCAATCTAATCCCCACAGCAATGTTCTAAACTATTGCCTTGCCAGAAGCAAAAACAGGCAAAAAGTAATTTAGAGTGGTTTGTTCTGAAATGGTGAACTGTAGAGGAACTGATCTTTCTTAAAGTTGGTGGTCAAGGGAACCAGAAGTTTCAGCACAAATATTTCTTATTTACTATATATATATATATATATATATAAAATAATGCTTCATTCATTTTCGGAGCCACTAATCCTAATGAGGGTCACAGGAGGTTCTGGAGCCTCTCCAAACTGTCTTAGGATCAAAGAAACACCCTGTTCAGGACACAGAGACATACACACTCACGCGGTCACACCTAGGGGTAGTTTAGTGTCTATAATTCATCTGACATACATGTTTTGTACTGTGGGAGGAAACTGGAGATTCCAACCGTATCACATATAGACACACAGAGAACATGCACACAGCAGCACCCTGGCTGTCTCAGTCGAGAATCAGAATCCAGACCTTCCAGTTCACGAATGTGTCGCCTAAGCTTTCATAAGCATTTTTGAAACTGATTTCTGTGAGGGAGGCACTACACTCCTCAGACACCTGGTTCCATTCACCACCACTCTGAACAACACTGTGGTTCTGTAAGGTTCTCTAGAACGGAGCGTTTTACATTAAACCACTTTGAATAACTCTGTTTACATTTTAACATGAGAATTGTGAAGAACTTTTAAAAAATAATTGAAATTTCCATTTTAATTTCCCTTGATATCAGAAGAAATGCTGGATGAGAATGAGTACCCATCAGCATGTAGACCTAGTTTTTCAGGGTCAAAAGACGAAATGGTCCTGACTGGTTGAGCCAGTCGCCTCACCTGAAGCCAATCAAGCCTGGAGATGACGGAGGTTTAAGATAAGACTGTAAGCAAACAGCAAGAGTGGCTGCAGCACTGTGCTGGCAGAGCTTCACCAGGGAAGATGCCCAGGGGCTTCAGACAGTCATCAACGGATTGCAAAGTACTAAACATGTTAATTTCACTGAAGTTTAGGTTAAGTCATCCAATTACATTCGTTCCCTTGATGTATGTGACTAAGGATTCCAGTGTGACACATCCTAATAAAAAAGCTAAAACAAAAACTGCCAACATCCAGTTACATTCAGACCTGTATACAAGTAATATACTAGGATGATATTTTCCTCGCATGGCTTGAATCACAGTGTACAGGGGTTGATTATCATGGCTTCGGTTCATCTTCTGGCCCGTCGACTGTAATTGCTCGCAAGAGCTGGAAGAGCTTTTCAGACAGCAAGGTGTTGATTTCCCCCGACTGCAGACCAAGGCACAGTAAAGCTGCGGTAGAGAGAGAAAGAGTAAGAAAAATTCCCACTCACTCTGTGATTCATAATCCTCTGAGGCACTTCAGCAAGGACAGATGGGTCTGTGCGATGGAGAAAAAAAAAACTTTCCATCATCCTCTATATTCACCGGGATGGAGACTTTTAGTTTAAAATGCTAATGTGGAGCGTTTAAATTTTTTAAGATATAGTCTCGCCTTCCTCAGAACAAATGTCTATAATCCACTCATGCATGTCAGGATGGAGGAAAGACTCCTGTCTATGGCATCAACGAATGGCAAAATAGCTGTAAAGAAAATGACAGAAAAGAGAGAGAATATGCTGAGAAACATTCAAACACAGGTGACTGACCTTTCGAAGGTACTTCCTTTTAATGAAGTGAAGTACACGTCCTTTACAGAGAACACTGCTGACTTTGGAGTTTGTCTCATTTTTGCATCAAATTTCATGTTTCATAACCTTAACTAGTGCACAGGCTTCTTTATGTCAAATGCATAAAATCAGTGGCACATTGTGCAGAAGTGTGTTCCTTCTAGAAAGTGTATTCACTGAGAAAATTAATCAAATGTGTCAACCATCCATCCATCCTGCAATCCAGCTATCCACCCCTGTATCCAACCTTACATCCATACGTACATCAATGTATACTTAGTATCTCTCTCTGTTGTATTTCTTTGATTCACTTATGCTAAATAATTTCACAAGACAAGCCGCTCTTTTTTTTTGTCAGGATTAATGACACTGTGCATTTGTGACGAATGGAGGTGAAATGGTAAAGAATATGTCATAATAAAATCTTGTAGCCTCAACTTGCATGAGAACTTTTCTTGTTCCTTCACTATTTTTGTTCGTTCTCCGGTAAATTTGCCATCTTCGCTCCAGCAACCACAAATAAATTTGGCAGTCACCCTTAATCAGAGTGTCTTACAGTCATTTGTTACAGGGACAGTCCCACTGGAAACACTGAGGCTTAAGTGCCTCACTCAAGGACCCAATTGTAATGATGCTAAACATTTTTCATAACCAGTTTTAAAATTCAATATTTCGTTTTCCCAAATAAATATGAGTGTGATTGCACACTTTTAACATGCAATTGCACAACTCGCACCTCTCTTCAATTTTTTTAAAGGGGATTTATTCTAACTCTTTTTAAACACTTTATTGCAGTTCTAAAGGCAACAAAAAATGTTTATTGCACAAAATCACTCTCACATAAAAAGATCTCACCGCCTCTATTCTCAACAGTTTCAGTCCCTTTCAAAATGAGCCATTTCAGGGCTCGGTCACTTTTTATGCAAATAAGCTGTTGCTGGACACGCCCTTTTGTGTTACTCCTTTTGCAATCACACTACTTAATCACTGGTTCCATCTCTGGTAAATACAATACAGCTGAAGCCATAACTGACACTTGGAATGAACAATCATAAATGTTTATGTATGGTCGTGTCATTGGTTGTGAAAGGGTCATGGATGAGATTAAATATGATCTGGCTGTTCTTTAAAACTTAGTGTGTTGGTATTCATTTCCTATTTAATTGAAAAAGTAGTGGTGAGAAAGTTCAAAGTTTTCCCAGAAGAATAGCCAGACAATAAATGTGGCCGCACTGTGCTGTTAAGGAAATATGACACAAGTGATTACTTCATAAACATAGCAGTCCAATTTTGTATCATCTCACTAGAGGTCGATGAATCAGCCGGCCGATATATCGGGCCGATATTTGGCATTTTTTAATGCATCGGCATCGGCCGATATCCAAGTGCACTACGCCGATTTATAGACAGGCACCTCTGTGGGCAGCCCAGTATTATTGTTGCTGTGGAACACGTGGCCCATGCTGCTTGCTTTCACAAAAAATGTTGATGCTGCTGTGTTTATTGTTTAATTGTATTATTTTTGTTACGGTTTTTTTTGTTATTTAATTTTTTTTTATATTTAAGTCATTATTCAATAAATGGCAAGTTGAGAAATCTTGTGTATCTATCTTTTTGTTATTAGTGTAATATTTTACCTCCAATAGAGTGGGAAACGTTCAATTATTGGGCAAAAAAATATCGGCAGCATAAATCTGCTATCGGCTGACCCGACTCCAAAGTATCGGCATCGACATCGGCTACTGAAAAACCCATATCGGTCGACCTCTACATCTCACTGTTGGTTACCCTACCTTGCGTCAGAGCCGAGTGTGCTCAGAAATCCAGGGTGTCGTGTTGGTAGCGCAGACGGGGGCTGTTCTCGCTGTAGAACTGACTGAACCAGCGTCGGTGCTTCTGGATGGCGGAGTCCTCCTTTACCAGCATGGGCTTTGAAATGTACTTCTTATTGTTCCAAATCATCACGTCCCGCTCAAACTGCCACAGAAAGGGACAATAGGTCACACCTATTGATCACCGATTACGAAAAACCCAAACTATTGATCGAGACCTGAAGTCCCTCAGCGTGGAGGCTGCAGCGACATCGATACTGCTCTGCCCTGACTGCTTGGAAACACAATCAGTTAACAATATTGACTGAAGACAAAAGGTTAACCACTTAATTACTGTTTAGTACCAACAGTCAAACTGAAGACAGCGTTTGTTTGATTAAAACCGAAGGCTAAATATGACCAATAAAATGGGAAACAAATGAACAATCTGTTCATTGTAAAACAGGCAGAAATGACCAGAGGGGCCGACAAAAATCATTCCACTGAATCGCTTTTCCATTAGTTCTCTCGCGGTTTGTAATCACACTCCAATGAGGCCGCACGACACACACACACACTCACAGAAACACACACACACACTTTTATTTACAAGCCTGCATCAGTCATTTCTGCTGTGACAGTGTTACAATGCGTACGAGCGTTGAAAAATATATTTGAAAGGTGATTTCCAATGTGCTTGTGTGTGTGTCTGTGTTTGTGTTTGCATATGGGTTTGTGTGGGTATGTGTGTGAGTATGTGTGCGTGTATGTATGTCTGTATTTTGTTTGTGTGTGTGCTTGCATGTGTGTGTGTATGTATGTGTGCACATATGTGTGTGTGACTGTGTATGTGTGTGTGTGTCAGTGTATGTGTATGTGTGTCTGTGTATATATGTGTGTGTGTGTGTGTTTATGTGTGTGTGTGGTACCTGGATACACTCTGCTCGCAGGATGAACTTTGGCACCAGTGGAGGGATGTTGCTCTGGTAGAAGACTGTGTGGGACACACACTGCAGCAGAGGCTCCACTGGGGTCACACAGTGCATGATCACACCCCGGCCCAGGAAACTGTGGTCAAACTGCAGGAACACCAAACCTGGCCCCACCTAAACACACACACACACACACACACAAACACACACACATATACACACAGACACACATCCTGTTAGTTCCTTTTATAACATACAACAACACAAAGACTTCACAACTGTAGACAGTCACAACTGGGCAATATGAATTCAAACATCCCTTTGCAATTAGAGAATGTGAGCTCACAGCGCACAAAAATGATTTAAACATAAACTAGAGCATGCATTTCTGCAAGAAACAGAAAAGTGGGGCTGCATGGTTGATATAAAAAACAGTATTTGGAGAAACTTGGATTTTATGGGCAAAAAATATTTGTAAAAAAAAAACTGAGAATTGTGTGGTAAACAGAATCTCTTGTTCAGAAAAGACTCTTCCCCAAACTGTGTCCACAAAGTCGGAGGCATGGTGTTGTCCAGAATGTCTTGGTCGCCTGAGGCAATAACTCTGTCCTTCACTGGAAGCAAAGTGTACAATTCACACAAGAGTCAAACAGGCCACACTCAAAGCTGTACCTTTGGCCATAAAGTGTGTAGGATATTTTCTCTCAGCTTCATCCCCTCATTCCGAGCCAAGTGCCTATTACTCTGTAAGTAATGCTGGATTACATCATTCACCATCATTGTATCACATCTCATTATTGCTAATCTAGGTCACATTAAATGACCTCACAGGGTTGCGCCACATCAGGTTGCATCATGAGCCAACTCCCAAATCCTCCACTGCCGAGTTCAAGATGCGTCTTCAGCACTTAAAGTGCGCGGAACCGAACGTCCCCCAGCTTCTCTCCGCCGCAGAGCAGCCTTGAGACACAACACCTCTCCCACATACCACCGCGCTTAATTAGCGTCACCATGGTTACAAGGTAGCACTTCTGAATGATGCCACAGTTGCACAATGCAGACCCAAATACAAAAAGGCTGTAGGTTGCGGCTGCTGTGGCATGTGCCAAGTTCTCAGCCCATCATTTACGACAGCTCACCACTTGAGCTATTTCCTCTGGGATCAACAGAGTTTTCTGTCTTAAATGCCCTAAATGTATTGACCACTTATTAGGAATGCTATGGGTTCTAAACACAAGAGCCAATTTATAAATGAACATCACCAAAAGATAAGATAAGAAAACCCTTTATTATTCTTTATTAAGTTTGCTGAAGGAAGGAAGACCTGGCTACCAGCCACAATGATAATAAACACCCATGCATGAATGTACACTATGTGGCCGTAAGTATTGGGTCACATCGGTTTTTCAGGGTTTGGGCTCGCCCCCTTACTACCAGTGAAGACCAAGACATTCTGGACAACACCATGCTTCCAGATTTCAATGGCTGGAGGAGTTCAGTGTGGAAGAACTTGACTGGTCCACACAGAGTCCTGACCTTAACCCCATCCAGCACCTTTGGGATGAACTGGAATGGAGATTGTGATCCAGACCTTCTCATCCAACATCAGTGTCTGACCTCATAAATGCTACAGAATGAGTGGACACGAATTCCTACAGAAATGACAACATCTTGTGGAAGTCCCTTTCGATGTAATGGTCAGGTGTCCCAATACCTTTGTCCATATAGTGCATATCTCTGTTTAACATTATGAAACCACTGGAGGATGTATTTAAACTGTAAAAGCTGATTGCTGGAACTGAACAGGTCAGACTGGATCTGGAATGCCTCGCTGAACACGCAAAACATACACCTCGTCCAAGCCTGACCGCTTTGCTTTGGACCAGAGGTTTTAATTCTGTTCCTGATGGGAATAACGCCCAGTGAGTTTAATAAAAATGTTTGACAGCCATTCAAAATAGTTTCCCTCAGCCTGTGTGAAACCCTTAGTACTTTTATTCTGGCCAATCAAATGGTAGAACTGTTCATTTTTAAAACAATCACGCATTGAAATCTTTAAAAAAATTTCCATACTGATTAAATAACTTTGCCTTTCAGTTTATTATATTATAACACAATTGTGATATTTCATTCACATATTTGTGCTGTTTAGTGAACAGATTATCAGGGATGAGTTCATTAATGCAGCGTTTTGTAGCATTATTTCATAAGACCTTTTATAAAAGCAAATTAAATACCAAGCTGTTAACCCAGTGATATAATGTATGCATGCTAATTTGTTCTATATAAAGTAACACACGCTGTAGGGTATGACCCTGTAAGCTACAATATCATGCTCCAAGCAACAGCACTAAAGAACAAAAGTGCAGTGGACAGGAAGTCTGGCCCAAGACGGCTCATTATTCACCTCAGTCGGCACTAATCTAATTCTCAAAGCTCTCTGCTGCCCCCTGTCGACCTGATCAGGCTTTTTACCTGTCTGGCCTCCACGCTCAAATCCAGAAGAGGCCAGTGGCGGCCGAACACAGTCAGAGCGTGTTTCACCAACATCTGGGAACAGTGCACGTTGGGCTCCGGCTCTGGCTTCCACTCCACCTGAAAACACACAAATACACACACAGGGAGTTAAAAGTATCCATTTGACATTTTTAAACACACAACAGCACACAGTGTGAACCGTTTATAATTTAACACATTTAACCCATTCACCAATAGTGGGCAGCCAGGAACACAGCACCCAGGGAGCAGTGTGTGGGGGAGCAGTGTGTGGGGGAGCAGTGTGTGGGGGAGCAGTGTGTGGGGGAGCAGTGTGTGGGG
>JBBMFX010561040.1:0-15815 GCA_037832545.1 Rhabdalestes septentrionalis
CCTTTCCCTCTCCTACTCCCCCCACGCTGGGGATGTGGTAGTCCAGACAAAGACTCGGTGTATGCATCACTTCCATTCACACATTTTGCAGTTTTGATTTTGATTTAGCTTTCGAGGGGAAAAAAAGCCTGCTAGTTTGTAGAAGTAACCTCTCTTAATTTTTTTGTTTGTTTGTTTTGGTTTCTTATAGTTTTTTGTTTTGTTTTGTTTTTCTTTTTCCTTTCACAAAAAAAGCAACCGACAGAAAAACGGAAAAAAAGGTGCAAATTAAATGTTGGTGGAGACGTCCCTACAAGTCTGGCTTCTTCTGACGGTAGTTACGCGTGACCACCCGGTCTAGAGTTTGATTTGAGGCTGATGTTCCAGAGGCCGAAAACAACGCATTTACTTATGTTTACATTTTGTTTGGGTGGTTCTTCACATGTGTAACGGACGTGTAACTGCAGTGGGACTTTCTAGATTGGTATTCGAGCTCCTGGGTTCTGGAGAAGTTAAGCATTTAAAACCGTGCTTCTCTAGGCCTTGGGACCAATGGAAATACAGAAATTGGTGGTCTTTCATGTTTACTGAATTAAAATGCATTGATTGATAAAAAAAATAGATACTTCATGTTCTCCATAAGCTTAATAATTACTTTGCGGTTAAAACTATGGTCGTATTATAATACTGGATTTTGCAGTCTGAACATTTTTTACAGAGAAACTGTGAAGACTCCCACCAGCAGGGGCTTGCTAGTACACCTTTAAATACAAATTTAATGCATGTTAAATTTATTAGATAAATTTCGAAATTGCTTGATTACTAATGTAATCCATAGTTACAGCCATAGTGTGTCTGTTCCTAAAGGAATATTCCAGAGGTTTTCTGGATTCATAAAACAATATTTTTTTCTCCTGAAATTAAGAGAAAATAAACTCAAGTCTGAATGTGTTCAGAATTGAAGTCTATGGGCTGTTACTGAATTTGGTCACTTTATGTGAAACAGTAATAGAAGTTTCAAGCAAAGGTTCCTTTCTTTGAAAGTCCTGGAGCTTTTATATAGATGATACTCTGAATCTTAAAGTAAAGAAAAATCTCCAAATCTGTATATTTTTTCAATCCTTGCTCTGTAGGCTCACTGCTACAGGTTTTCCCTTTTAACGGTACAGCTTAGGGATGAAAGATCCTGTCCAATCACACATTTTCAACTGTGTGAAAGAAATCTACAGCTTTGGGGGGAAAAAACAGTGTTTCTGAGGTTTCGTCTTTTATAGGTGCAAGTATTGAACTGAAAAGCATTGTCTTAATTTTTAAAAACTGCTGACAATATTTCTCCTAATGAAAAAACTGTTCTTAAAAGCGTCATTTTAAAGGAAATGACAAAATATGCAAATAAGAGAAATTATTTGGTGTTTACAGACACTGAATAATTCAAAGTAAACAACTCTCTTATTCTCTCTGAAACAAAATGGCTAAAATGGCTCAAATTAACTAATGAACAAACACTATTAGTGTTTTACCATCCGACTGGTCTCATTGTGAGAGGAGAGTGTTGATTGCAGCAGTGTTTTATACTTTACCTTCTTTAAATGAGATGAGATTCAGGTGATCACTAATCAGTCCCTCTTAAAGCAGAATGAGGTGCTTGTGTAGGAATTTCACAGACACCTGCATGGAATGGTTATCATACGTATTGGTCTTTTTTCCAGAGCTGTGTATTGACGTAATATATGTTCCTTTATAGCGAAGTTTGTGTGGATTCAAACGGACCGTAAATACATACGTTTGCCTGTTAGCATGTTCATAGTAGATGCTATGATATTGACCACATGTCTATTCAACTGATGTGGATTTATCTTCAGTTCATTTCATTTACATGTTTAATTAGACTGTAAAAGGCGGGGGAATCCTTGGTTGACAGATTTGCTTTTCTGCGAGCTTGGTTCTACTAGAGTGAATCAGCTCTATGTAAATGAATTCTTGTGAAGAGCAGGATGCTGTTTTTGTATTTAAACACCAAACTGGCATTTTGGTGGAATATTCAGGGTTTGAGATCAACTCCAACCCATCGTCAATGTGTGAGTTGCCCATTGACCGAGAGGTAGTGTTTTAATATGAGAGCACCTCCCCCTTTGATTTCATAAAGACAAGTCAGGGAACTTTCCTTCACCAGTGACCAGCCTTGAGGACCACCGTGATCTGGTGCTCAGTGTTTAGTTTTGGACGGGTTTTACCCACTAGAGGGCAGAAATGAGTGCGTGACTGTGGTTCTGTTCCTTTTCGGCATTAACACGCGTCTGAGGTAATGGGGAAATGTCTCCAGCCTAAATTACATCTTTGATAAATGATGAATTTGATTATAAATATCCAGCACAAGGTACATCTGTGATCGGCGAGCGTCTTGGCGAACCATTCATCAAGATCAAATTTGCGTTGTCACGTGCACAGCTAATACAAGATTCAAGGCGTTCATTGTCATGTGTACAAAAGCAATTGCATTTCTCTGTGCAATTAATTTTTTTTTTGCTGTCCACAAACAAATGCCGAGTCAAAAGTAAATAAGAAAAAGTAAGCTAAAATTAAAAATTAAAGGCGAACACTAAAATATATAAATATTAAAAAGAAAACCATTTAATGAAATGAGCCCTGAAAAGTCTGAGGCTGTGCTAAAAAATTGCACTACATTGAAGACAAAATGTAACTCGAGCTAAAAAGAAAATGATACGTATGTTAACATGATCTGAGGTGTAAAAATGTAATAGAATATTGTTATCTGAGCTGTGGTCAGGGGCACATGTGAGCACCTCTAAAGTCCAGACAGTTCATTCAGGTTTTAAGACTATTAGGACGTAATTGAGTTTAACAAGCAATGAAGTATGAAAATTGTAAACATTCAGTTCATGCCGTACAGACCATCTGTGGAAAATTAATTGCGAAAAATGAATTATTCTTGTGATGTGGCAAAGGCTAATTTGGACCTTCAGCCTATTGCTCGTGTACACTGAAGGGCCCTCTGACTGGCCATTTTTAGGTTAAAAGTCCCTCAGCCTGAAGCATAGCTGACAGAGGTACAGTCCAATCACATTTTCTACATACCCACACACTGCCATCCGGGTGTCCCTCATTGGTGGAATTTCACTTGATGAATTGGTTAAATATAGAGAGAACTTCACACTGTGTGCTGTGGTGTGTTAATGGATGACTATAAGGGGCTTCTTTACTTAAAATGCTTTGTTAGATTCTTCTTAATTTCCTAGTGCAAATTCAGACGGATAATACAGACATTTGTTTGGCCATTAGCACATTCTAAGAAGCAGCCGTAATGGTATCGACACCCCTAAACCCAGTGCTTAAATAAGGTACCAGTTGGACCCTCTGTTCTTCAAACATTCGTTTTCAAAAACGCGGAGGGGATTAACAGTCACAGCAGAAACACGTTAGTATAATATATGTATTTTATTGCGTTTTAGGTGTTGAGGACAAACATCCATGTCTGTAGCGCCACAAACAGGCAATTTTGTGGTCAATTTCAGGTGATTACCAGGATTGTGCAGAGAATTATAGGGGCAGGTACTAAAGGATCCTTTTCTTCACAATCCCAAATCTGGCACCCTAGAGATGAGTGAACCTGCAACTGATCTAACATCGGATAGTTCTTTCACCTTCCACTGGATGTGTTATGAGCTAATTGGGCGTCATAAGCTATATTTACACTTCCAAATCTATATTTCCTGTCATTTTGGTGAGAGTATCTTAAAAGTAAAGCAATAGTAGTGTAATGCCTTGCATTTAATATTGTAATGTAACGAATTACTTTGAAATGACAGTAACAAGTAATAACACATGACAGTTTTTAAGTAACTTGCCCAACACTGCTGTTTAGGCCCTCAATCAAACTAGTCCTTGATCATTTATCCTACCACCACCAAATCTTGTTCGCATCACACCCAGACAGTGCTGACAAGGTTAAATAATGTTTGAAGTGCAAACTCGTCCAAAGAAATAACGTAGTGAGGACACACATCAGGAGGTGAGCTGTGGAGAAACCGTGAAGATCGATTTCCTACTGGGTTCCCAGTTACAATAATTTTGGCCACTTGGTGGCACTATCCCAGGAAAAACAAACAAAAAAATCAAATGGCTGTTAAATAGGAACCAAGAAGATTTTTCAGCCAAATTGCCAGAGTTTGGAAAATACATTCTCATGCCGGATACTAAAATAACAGACATTAACTTTATAACCATCCAGACTTTTGTTTAGATGCTGTAAGCTGCGCCTTCATTGCTACTTGCAGCTAAATCTTTAATTTTGGAAGGTAGAAGTAAGTTCTTAAAAATAAACTTGTTTCCAACCTGTTTCAGCTTTTCCACTGCAAACTCACTGGCAATTAGGGTGAAGTCCAAGCACTGCAATGTTGTGTACACCCTAAGTGATTTCTCTTGAGAAACGAGGGGCGTTTATCCACAAAAAGGAAAACCCATTTATAAAATACAGTTTTGCACGAATGCTCCTGAGGTTCTGTTCATTTTACGTGAGATTACACCAGGAGAGACCAACGACTGGACAAATCTCCGCTTTAACTCACTTATTTCCTAAGAGAAACATTACAGGGTGCATTGACTTCTTATTAAGCCTGTGTTTCTCTTAAAGGGGAACAAACTGGCATCGGTAGTTCTATAATGAAAATCTTTGTCCATGTTTTGTTTCACTTTGCTGCTTTTCAAGAGTGAGCTGGTCCCGAACCCCTGCACTGTATTCCCTATTGTGTTCCGTTTAAACTCAAGGCTCTTTAAAGCTAAACACTGCATGATGTAAAGTTTCTATATCAGTGAAGGGTCTAACCTTGGAAACATTTGGGAATGTTTTTTTTTTAGTGTTTAATTATTAATGATACATAGCTGAATATTTAGATATAATATAGCAGAATTCTGAGATTGTCCTGGCCCCCATTAGTTCTCAATATTTTCAGAACTAATTCAATATACTCTTGCTGGCCTCCAGTTTTGTTTTAACCCAACTTGAGACACATGGACAGAGGAAGAAAGACCATCAGGAAGTCCCTGATTGCCGGTTTTAAAGCCACACTTTTACATTATTTGTCTCCAGTTTATGAATCACAGAAGGAAGAAACATTTTATTTATCTCCACCTCCCCAAAGAGGGCTGGTTTACATTATATAATACAGTTGCAAAATTGTCTTCCCTCTCCTTACATTCCACTCACTGCTATTGAGAAACCCTGGAAGCGTAACTTAGAATTTCAAATAATTTACAGCTACAAACACACAGGAATGATAAATCAAAATGGATCACAAAAGGAAACATGTAAATAAATAACTGAGCCCCTGCTCTCAATTTGACAGGATTAAAAAAAAACAAACAAAAAAAACAGAAATGAACTTTTGAGATACACTGCATATATACAGTATACACAGTATATTCCCATTCAGGATAAAGGAGTGGTCCAGGTGTTGCCAAGCAAATGTAATGCCACACAGCATTTCACGTTTGATCAGAAATTACATTTCTAGCAGAACCGCAACTCCCCCTGCAGAAAACTCACAAGAGGCTTCTGGCTTGAAGCATCCAAAATTTTCAGTGTCCTTCAGAATAGTGCAGAGACGAGAAACTTCAGGACCCGCGAATTTAGATTCCTTTGAAGACTAAAATATTACTCATCTAACACAGCTTCCATTTCCCAAGCATAAAGCAGTTTTCTTGTCACTGTCAGATTTTTTCTGTTTGTTTTCATACTGAATGAACAATTCTTGATGACTGGCCAAAAGTGATATAGAATCAAATGTAATTACGTTTTATTCTGACAGTGAGTCTGACATTGGGTAAAATAATGAATGCAGACAAAAGACCCAAAGTTTATAGCAGAAAGTCACTGTGTGTTTATGAGCTGCTAAACCATTAGTTTACGAAACCAAACGTTCCTCTCATACAACCCCCCCCCCCCCTTCAGTAGTGGTCAGTGAGACTGGGTAAGCGCTGTGTGGTTTAGCATAGCAGGAGTCGTAGGAGAGACTGGTGGTAATGTTCGCTCTGCCATTTCGAAGAAATACATCTGAAAACATAAAGCACCAGTTAAGCAAGGAAAACAGGCACTGTAAAAATGTAAGCTTCCATAATGTCTTTACATCAAATACACAAAAATATATGTTTTTTGTTGGTTATAGTTTCAGCATATACATTCACACCATTTTTACACATTACTAATCAACTTGGTGCTTATGAATAGGAGGCATGTATAAAAAAAGCATAAATTAATGACAGCAATTCGTTGCAAAGCTGTCGTTAGCAATTAGAAACCAGTCAAGTTATTCTGGTTGTTGTTTTTATGGCCTGTTTTCAGTTTCATGAGCGATGGGATTCAAATCTTAAATCTTGTTCATCCATCTATTTAGATTTCCTTCACTTGCATCATTTGCAGAGAAGAAACCCCGTCATGAGGCTTCCACCACCGTACTTCATGGTGGGTACGGTGTAACGGTGGTTCCTGCAGGTTTCAGACTGTTCTGCAACACTTTTCATGTGACTGCTGACTTCCTTTTCTTTGCTTGGAGAGAACACTTAGATGATTTGTTATGGCTCCTTCCAGACTTTCTACAGCTTTTGCCATTCCAGTGTTGTTGAATAATTTTGTCCAGGAGGGCTTTAAAAACCCTTTCACCTTCATCATCATTACAGCTTCACTGCTGTGAGGGTAATGTAGCTAGCAAGCGGAGAACGATGCCCCATTAATCAGCATGGTACAAACTACACGCCTATATTTTCATACAGTGGCCTCACAGAGTCAGGTGGTTCAGTAATCGCATATCTCTGGAACATCAGTATGTGGACAAATCATCACATACTGTGCCTTGCAAAAGTATTCTTACGGGCATATTATTAAAAGTGACAATCAACTAAATGGGATCTTTCAGAATCTAATGCTCAGGGAAATTTCACCTCATGCACCTCATTCTTACGTGACCTCAAACTTCAGACTTTCACAACCACACACACACACACACACACACACACACTCACACACTCAAGACATACAAAATCAAACAGGTAATTACATTCAGATCCATTTATGTTGCGTATATTTTGATTTGTCCTCGCCTATTGCTGTATGTGGGTAAAAATACCAGGACCTTGTGAACAAGACGTCCAAAACATCTGTGAGGAGATCTGATATGGTGTCACCTGTTGCCTGACATTTCCAGGCCACAGGGCACTCTGTTGCTGACCTTGGTTTTGTGGCTGTTGAAAAGTCTTGGCCAAAATAAAGAGGTGGTTCAGAGAGAATGTTTTGGATTCATGAATTTGGTTGCCTTTCACCAAAAGGAATGAATAAAGACTTTAACCTTGCATGATTTTTGTAAATATTAAATATATTTGTCTTCGAATGTCTGTGTATTTGACTAAACAATTTGCGTATTTGACTCACAGAAAGCACTGAGAAAAGCTACACGCTGAAACGTCTGCTCTGCTCTTTATTTCTTTGATTCAAACTCCTTTTTTGTAGACATTGTGTCTTTTTTCCTCACTGTGCGACACACTTCTACACTTCTCAGGTTGGCTATGGTGCCATAATCTATTTTCTAATAATGGATTTAATGTTGCTACCTGGGATGTTTACGGTTTGTGATATTTTTTAATAACCAAACCCTGATATGTATTCAGGGTTCCCACCCTAGGTCACACGTAAAATTCCCTGACGTTTCCATGACTTTCCCTGACCAAAAAGCAGAATTTCCATGTCTTCACGAATAAAGAAACGTCCAACATAATGTTTCAATGTTTCGTGGCACAGCTCCCAAAGAAGAGCCGGTTCTTCCGGCTCCCAAACGGCTCTTAGTTCATCGTCATCTGTAGCCTCATATTTTAGCCTAACTAGGAGAATATGGATGCTTTGTGTGTTGATAAACACTTAGACTGTTTTACAGTTTTAGACTTTTATAGCAATTAATGGATTTAATATTTTTATTGCGTTTTGTTTTCTTACGATCTTTGATCGACACAATTTAGTTCTCACACTGAGCATTGTTTCCTGCCATGTTAGTCTTTAACAAATCTGAATCTGAATCTAAAAAATGTATTTTATAGGATTAATATCCACTTTCACCTACACCACAATTAATACAATCACAGAAATTTTCACTGAATATTCTTATTACTTCTGATTATCATAAGCAGCTTATCAAAATATGAATTTTAGTGCTTTTCAATGGGAGAAAATTAATACTGAGCAGAATTAGGTTAAATCCTCATTGGTTCAGCCCTCCAACGATGGAGGCCCCCTGTAGAAATGAATTGCCCAGTGCTGTGTTAGTCGGTGTTAAGTCACTTTTTTACCTTGCAGCCAATGGCCAGCAGCGCATGAAGCAGTACTATGGTCGCCATGGTGACAAAAGCCGTTGTCTTTGTGTCGTCGCGGACGACCGGCCAGAAGGTGATGACCAACACCGAGCCCGAGATCACCATGGCTACCAGAATCAAGAGCCACTGAAGCCATACAAAGGGAACAACCCACAATATCTAACAACAGAAACAAAGTGAGAGTCATGGCTGTAATACAGGTTAACAGTTTAGCTTTGTGTTTTTGGTTGATTCAGTGATTTATCTTAGTTTGAAACATTTTCCTATATAATTCTACTCTGACGTGTCTGGTAGGGGTGGGCAATTAATTGAAAAATAATCGAAATCAACAATCAGATAAAAAAATTCCAGGTCAATTATTTCAATTACTTTCCCTTTAAAAACACGACCACGCGTGTGTGACTGTTTGTTTTAGGCAATTTGTGCTTTAATTTCAGTTGAACAGTTGATGTGCAATAAATAATCATAGATAGTATTTCCTTCAATTATTTTTTAAATCAAGAAACATTTGAAAATCTCTCACTTGTAATCTGTGAGCATATTTAATAAACAGTGAACTATGAAGGCAAAAAAAATTAAATAAATAAATAAATAAATTTATTTATTTATTAATTAATAGATAGTTCATTAATCGTAATTGGGTTAAATGTTCAACTAATCGAGATTTCGATTTTAGGCCAAATCGCCCAGCCCTAGTGTCTGGCCATCTGACATTTCTATTGACATTACTACATAATACAAGGTATTCAACTTTTATACACACAATATGGACAAAAGTATTGGGGCCCTCGACCATTACAGGAACTTTAATGACCCTGCATTCAAATTCATAGACTTTAATGTGGAGTTGCATCCATATTTTTTGACATTATTTCACACTCATTCACTGTATATGTAGTAGCAATCTCACCGAGGTAGGGATGTAAATGAAGAGAGAGTATCCATAGACACACACTGTCTCTAGAAACGAATAGGCACTGGTCTGTCTCTCTGCGTTCTGTCGCCAAGTCATGAAGCCCCACACACCCAGCGGCACGAGCCATGCGTAGAGGAACACAGCAACTGCTGCAACAGTCACTGTCAAAAAACCAAATATGATCACGTTAAAGAATTTGTTCAGGGAGGAATCTGATTTAAGTCAAGATCAAAGTGAACTTTGTCATCTCAACCATGTACAGTATACAGAGAGACACAGTGTTCATACTACGCAACCAACAAGACATTGTAAAACAAAAAAAGCAGTGCTAATAAGAAGCATGAAATAAGGTAAAGGTGCTATCTAACCTGTCCTCTGCTCTCTGTGCATTGCATAAAACTATAAATAAAATCTGCAAAAGTTGAAAGTGTGCAAAAAGTATGACCAAAATTATTTACAATTACAGTGTTCCCCCGCAAAGTCCTGGTTCAGAGTTCACAGCCTCAGTCATTCGCTCATTTTTTTTTCTTAGAACAAAACTAAGTTGTTTACATAAACTCTCGCGAATTTGTGGAAACCACAGATATCCTACGCATTCTTTTTTGCTTTTTTTCATGGCAATATATAGTTTTCCATGTATTTTAGTGCAAAGTCATTAAGAAAAATTACAATTAACTACTTATGTAACAAATATTAACAAATTCAACAACATTTACTAATTTGATCATTTTTCTGGTACACAAAGAAAGCATGTCTTGAGGTGAAATGCCACTGTACTCAGAGACGGGAGCAGCCTATCCGAGAGCGTTATTCATTTCTCCTTGCTGCTAACTGGCTGCTGCCCTGTGACTCATCTCTGGTAGCTGCAGCCAATACTCCCGCATCATAACAGTGATTCTACATTTACATTTTTTATAGTAATGTATTAAGCCGAGTTTAAAATTAAATGTAAGTGATTTGGGAGCATATTTAGGGTTTAGACTATGACAACTAGGCAAACAAGCTGTGAAGTCTGAAGTTGCTTTAGTATCACACAGGAGCTCTGAGGCTAATGAGAAATGGATGTAGAGGAAGCGTATAGAGCACCAATAGCATAGCTTCGTGCAAAAAATGTAAATGATTATACACTTTAAACCATTGCTAATTGGTTTATGACAATGTATGACATACTGAGGCCCCAGAGTACCAAACTATACCCAAACATGAGAAAGATCTTCTGAATTTGAATATTTCCTCACCTCTGTGGAACTGTGGCCTGTAGTGGTACTGAGCGTCCCCCATAGAACTTAGAAATGTAGAGAGGTTTCCACTGATGGCCACAGAAAACACCAGGGTGGCACATATCCAAAAGGGTCCTGGAAACCATAAAAAAATATTTATGTGCAAAAATATTTGCAAATGTTTTACAATATATTTAGGGAATATCATGAAAAGATAAGATATCCATATTGCACATAAATGTACAGAAAACACTATCAAACAAAGACCGGCCCTTACCGTATAAATCTGGGTTACTTCGAATGTGATGTTTCACAAAATTTCGGCCTGGCAAAGGCATAACCGACCCTTTAATCCTATCCAACACCTAAATAAAATAAAAAAAGACAAACTGTTATTTGCCATTACATCAGTAAATATTGGACTGACTTTAACAATCATTTAATTTTGGCTGACATTTTACTGTGGTACCAATGCTGCAATTAGTGATTATATTACTTTTAACAAAGTCAAAGCCATGGAGTGTTTTCATGTGAAATGGTGACCTGCAAATTTACTAACTCACAATTTTAGAAGTGTTGACAAGAAAAGTTACCTAAAAGCGTCATATGTGTAACTATTTTATAAATAGATTTGGTTGTATCTTCTGCAAATTCAGATTTGCAGTTTGTGTCACAATGAATATAAACCAATGAGTTGGTCCTCCATGAACCACCAAAACAATTCTGGCCTACAAGAACCCTAAAGGTGCTCTGAGGCATCTGGCCTGATGTTAGCTAAAGATTCTTTAGTCACAAAGTAGAGCCATCATGGATCAAACTTGTTCCAAAACATCACAAAGATCCTCGATCGAACTGAAATCTGGGAAATTTTTGGTCATGTTCCCTAAATAATTTATGCAATGTTTTAAGGAACATCCTGTTAAAATAGGCCACTGCCGTGAAGGGGTGAATCTGGTCCAAAATATTGTTAATGAAGGTGATAAACTTATGTCCTGACTGATGCCTGACCCCAGGGTTTCCCTCCACCGGCCCGTCTTCTTTCCTCAATGCATTTTGGTGCCATCACTCCCACAGGAAAATGGTGCGCACAGACTCCACCATAGACAAGATTGAACTAATGGAACTGGATTACCTTCTTTAATCGCTTCAATTCCATTTCTATGCATATTTTAAGGCTCTTTCAAATGAGGAAAGGAGTTAGCATGGGCACTATGACCGGTCTGCAGCGATGCATCTCCATACTCTCATTATCCATCAGTAAAACCACTTTCTCTCTTAAATTCTAAACAGTCCCAATTCATCAAGGCACATTCATCTGACAACAGTACAATAATTAAAACCTATTCCTGCCTTTTTCTCCCATGTCCAACATGTTGAAAATGTAAATTAATTAACAATGATGATGTTGTTACATCTGTAACAGCAATGGATTTGGCTCATCAGTGGAAAGTGTGAAAGTGTTTGATACCTGCCTCTATAATTTCCTCTATAATCAGCGTGTAGGATCTCACTTTTCTCATTGTCTCTATTCCTAATACCGTTCCACAATTCAGGAAGTGTTTCACATGGAAATGTGCACAAGGAGAGCAATTGTGTTGAGTAGCAGCAGTCAAAAACCTATTTTCAACACAAGGCAAAATTTGCATAGAGAATTCTAGAGATCTGTATCCGCACAAGGCTAAAATTATAGGACAGCCACTGATTTGAGTGAAAGCAGAGGGTAATTTGGCTGGTCATTTTCTCAGGGGAGAAGTGAGGAAACAGACAGTCCCCAGGACTTCATGTAAATGAAATCCCTTCCGAATAGATTGTTTACAATCAAAACACTCTGAATGATTCTGTTTTTCAGTCGTACAAAACTTTACACATAGATGGATTGACAATAATTTCAAATTCGTTTAGTCTAAAAAAAGCTTTTAATACTGCATTAAAAAGTAAAAAAGTGTCTGGAAACAATTTAAAAAATCACATTTAAAATCAGCAAATGTTCACACCCTATAAGCAGTCAACCCCACAAGAGCGTATATTCCATACCTGCATTGTGTCCACATTGAAGAAAGACTGATAATACTCAAATGTCCAGAAGCCGCCAGTTTGCTTTTCACCACCAAGCAACTGTAATTTATGGACAAAGCAGTGGCAAAAGATGAATTTTCAGTTATCCATTTTCACGATTATAGGTGATGTAAGACTTAATTACACAAAAAAATGACTACAGGCCGGTCGAATGTAGTGTGAACGAATATGTGAAACACAAAATGTAAAATAGGAAAACATTTATATGTCTAGGTAAATTATACTGAAATAAAAACATTTATGGTCATTTTTTGCCCAAGAACAAACTACTTCACAGTTTTATTTAAGAAGCTCAGTAATACTCATGTTTTGTGTTGAAAAAAAAAGCACCTCCGAGCTCTCCTGTTGATTGTCCTCGTCGTCTGACAGGTCCACCTTGACGTCCCCAGAGGACGCAGCAGTGGTGGAGTGAGAGACGCTGAGCGTGGAGGCGCCAGGATCAGCAGCCAACAAATCCGTGGCCTCCTCAAATTCTGCACGGGTTTACAAAATGTGCAAATTCGTGAGACAGGAAAGACTGGGAATACTGGAAATGAGCACAGAAACTGTTTAATGAATAGAAGCGCTCACCCTGAAATTTTAAGTCATCAGGACTAGCCATGGTAGAAGATCACAGCAAAGACTGAGGGAACTGAGGAAACAAGGGAAGTCCACAGTGAATAAGGATAGACATTAATCAATTATTGCAACGGGTGAAGTTTTAATCACAAATATGACATTTTTCAAACCATATGGAGTTCAGTGCTGCTTAACTCACCATATTACATTCATCAATGATGTTCACACACACACACCTCTACATTTATACAGGGGTTGCTCGACTTCCGACACTGATCCGTTCCTTTGACAGTGATGAAAACTTAATTCTGGTGCAAGTAGTTGAAACACACCCTAGATGTACTGGCCCTAACACAGCTATAAACATTATAAAAACAAAACAAAGCCACAGAAAAAAGAAAAGGAAAACTCCCTCACCCATATGCTGTGTTAATGTGTATTCCTCCACCATGTGCAACCAAACTAGTTTGTCTACGTATTCCGTAAACACACGGGTAATGGTGTAAGATAAGTGAGTAGATATGCAAAATGCCAGACATTAAGTCTTAGGAAAACATTTATAATGTAGATAAATTAAATTTATTTAAAAGTAAATAAAAACATGAGTGCCATTACAACACTGTTATAGTTGAATCAGAGGCTCACCAGTTCAAAGATCTGCCCCCATTATATGCACAGTGTATGTGAAGTACAAAATATGAAGTCTTACAAAAACATTTACAGTGTGTATAAATTATAATTGGTTGCATTTAGAGTAAACCTGATTTGTAATGTCATTATTTGCACAAGAACGTGCTACTTCAGGGATTTCTTTAGGATTAAAGCTCTGTAGAATCCAGATATATTTAGGCCAAATAAGCAGATGTGTGTACCATTACAACTTTTATGCATGAATTAGAGCCTCCCCAGTTCAAGGACCTATACGTAGGGTAAATATATGAACAAAATGTGAATTCTTAGGAAAACACTGACGAGTGTGGAGATGACGGCTGTATTTCCAAAGGCGTTTGGTGCTTCTTAAAAGCAGCTTAAATTCCTCACCCAGAAATGCCCCAGAAACGAGAAACGAAGAAGAAATGAAAGAGAAATATTAAAAAAACTGAGGTTTGTCTCACCGGCAGTCAGTCTCTGAATCCTGTCAGATCACCATACAGCTGCATTACATAAAAATACCACTGAGAACAAAGAACAGCCCTGTTCCTTCTGCCTTCAGAGCTAAACGTGAGTTTTAATAAATAAACAGACCAAAAACCCCCCCAACACTATGAAGTTACGTTCAATTTCTCATTTTCTCCTCCATGCTCCACGTCACCTCTACAGTCAGACGGCCTGTGTCACGTGACCGGACCCGCGCCGGAACAGAGTAAACAAACCAAATAAACAAATAAACAAATAAGCATTTCAATGTTTTTTTTAGTTCATTAAAATAACTTGTAAGCCTCTCGGGGATTTTTAATCAATAAAACACCAGGACTATTTTAAATTACATTTTGGAATAATTAAAATCATCACAGCTCCCACACATTACAATTTATTAGTATTATATACTCTCAGGATTTTTATGCAATAAAAACCCACCCACCTAGAATAAATACATTACAAATGTATGTGTAAATATTTAAGAACAGTACTTTTTAAGTTCAATAAAATAAATCATAAGCCTTTCGAACAATTGCTGTAAAAATATAGTAATTTAATATTACCTTCGTTTAAATTTTTTATTTTAATGTATCTTTAAATTGAAAAAGACTTTATAAAATATGAGTAAATATTATAGTAAATAATATTTTTATTTATAAAACGGAGAGATATAAATAGAGATATAAGATTCTGGCACATTTTACTGTGTTTTTGTGCACATCTTACCTACTTCCTGAATGTATAATGCTGGGTTGTTTATCTATTTTCTTCGGTTACACATAATTATGTTCCAAATAATAAAATAATTAGTACAAGCTGATAGATCCATCCATCCATACACACATACATACTTCCATACATAGACAGATATATCATTCTGGCATACTTTCTATTACGTTTTTATAGACATTTTACTCTTTTCTTAATGTATTACACTCTTTTATTTTTGCTTTCCGTGAGTGTTGTAATCTATGATTATGTTTTTATATAATTAGATATCTATGCGGAAACATTATTGTGGAACCTAGAAGCAAATACTTGTTTCCCGGTCGGAGCGGTGACAGTGCTGTGTGCGCCATGTGCTGTGCGCCTGTTTGTCGGAGCGGCGCTGTGGAACTACGGCTTTGTGCGGAACGGGTTGAAGGTGGGTGTGTGCGGGTCTGGGGGTGAAGATGGCGGCCTGGTGTGTGAGGAGGTTCTGCGCCAGCACCGCGGCTCCGGGCGGATCCAGCTACTGGAACAGACTGAAGACCAGCAGAGCCGGTGAGAACCTCCCACTTAAAACCTTTAATTGTAGATCAAACCTCTGACTGTAATACACTAACACAGATCACACACTCTGACTGTAATACACTAACACAGATCACACACTCTGACTGTAATACACCAACACAGATCACACACTCTGTAATACACTAACAAATCACACACACTGACTGTAGTACACTAACACAGATCACACACTCTGACTGTAGTACACTAACACAGATCACACACTGAATGTAGTACACTAACACAGATCACACACTCTGACTGTAGTACACTACCACAGA
>JBBMFX010561050.1:0-15814 GCA_037832545.1 Rhabdalestes septentrionalis
TGTGTGTGTATATTATGGCATTAACACAAAAGTCGACTAGTTAATTGGTTTAACCAATTCACAAAAGGCACAGTACTGTTGGCACGTACAGTGGAATGTAAACAGGAGACTACAACAAGGTGAGAGAGACGGCAAAAAAGAACTCAGACACACATCACAGGTGTGGAGAATTTTCATTCTAGGTACACAAACAGCAGGGAGACCATATATAAATATATCCTTCAAACTGTTTGAAAACTGAAAGTATAATGTCCAGAATTTCCTGACGCATCCATTTCTCTCCACACTGATGCTTTGCTCCAGTGGTTTTCAGGCACAAAAAGTGACTCCCCCATCAGCACAATAGAGCTGTGCATGCTAATGAGTTGACATGCTATAATTGAAAGTTGATAAAGGTGTGATTAATCATAATCAAAATACACAGGGAGTGAAAATGCCCCGACCAGACAAAACAACACATACATAAGACACATTGCAATTGAGGGGGGACTGAGGGGGTAGCAGACGTCCCATAAGAGTAAACCCGCCCGCATAAGAGAGACACAGTTGAACTTGGCAGCTTGTTTTTATTACCAAAGGCTTCTAATTTTGGGCTGTTCAAGAGCAAGTGATGGGCAACATTCCCACTAGCCTACAACTGATCTGACATAACCAAATTATGGATAGAATTTTTTTCACCAAAGATTCACGATTCAACAGCACTGGTGAACTAACTATTTATGTTAAATGTGGGGGGTCCAAACGAATAGTTATGAAATTTGAGGGGGACACGCCACCTCTGAGTGAATGGGGATGACGCCCATGCATTGTAGAACTATAAATGAGCTACCGTCTGTAACTCTACATCTACAAAGAGCTCTTAAAAAGGCAGGGTTTCTGATGAAAAGGCCACTGTGTGCAGATTAGACAGAGAAGGAGCTCCAGATGCTTCCACTTGGGGTGGAGGTAGCTCAGTGGGTAGGATACTTGCCTCTG
Organism: Rhabdalestes septentrionalis; assembly: GCA_037832545.1. Classification (NCBI taxonomy): domain Eukaryota; kingdom Metazoa; phylum Chordata; class Actinopteri; order Characiformes; family Alestidae; genus Rhabdalestes; species Rhabdalestes septentrionalis. Next base: position 976 of record JBBMFX010561050.1, read on the forward strand.
GACTATGAGGTCTTGGGTTTGAATCCCACCCCCAGCAACACCACTGGGTCCCTGAGCAAGACCCTTAACCCCAAGTTGCTCCAGGGAGACTGCCCCCTGTAGTTAGGAATGGAAGTCACTTTGGATAACTTCGTCTGTTAAATGCCGTAAATGTATCCATGCCTTCATCTGTTGTTTTTGGAATCATATCTGCAACTTTTCTTTCTCCAATCATAAGAAGCTGAATTATGGACACATGTATGAGTGATGTGTAAATTGATCAAGCAAACAGTAGACGAACATTTCCAAGCTTCTATGTAGCTTTTGCAAGGAATGGTTTGCAAGAGCATGATTTGAACTCTTCTTATGGCACAGTGTGCAGAGGATGACACACTTTTTCATCAAGTAACTGTTTCAACACTTTCAGTGCGAAGTCAGACAGGCGCTCACTGTGGCATAGAAATAATGATCAGTGTCAGTCAGCTACCACTGTTTCTTTAAAAACACTTATAATATGATTATTATATGATAATTATACCAACTATCAAGCAACATAGAACTCTCACAAAAAGGCTTCTTCACTTTGAGCAAGACTGCTCCTTGCATTAAATCCTCCCAACCAATTACATCTTTGATAATCCAGTATACATGGTACAGCAACAGACGGGACACGGTCAGTAACTATACACTTACAAATGGCCCTTATAAGGCAGGTGCTTCTGATTAAAGGCCAAGAAGTGCAGATTAGTCCCAGTAATTCAGCTCACAGTGTGCGACATCACATTCAAAGTGTATTTGAAGCACACGGATAAACTTACCCTGCAGTTTCCCAGCTCCTCTGCAGACAGGATGATAGTGCCACACTTCTTCCCAGGGATGCCCCTGCAATCAACAGCAAGTGTTACCTCACACTGCAAAGTGACAATTAAACAGATGTAAGACGAGACAGGCTGGCCGAGTCTCCAGCTGTGTTAGGTGTTCAATACAAAGGCTAGTTAGAGGCCTTATTCGGACTGACTCCTCTGTTTCTCCTGTCGTAAACGGTCTTTTGCCACAGAGAATGTTTCTCATGAGTATCTCTGCACTCAGAAACTAGCTAAAAACCCACTAACATGAAACCAACTTGCACAATTTAAGAAATGCATGCATTCTATTAGCAAATTTCCCACTTTTTTTGCCAAAAAAATGTTTATTTAATCTCATTCTTTAATGCTAATCAAGCATTTAGCCACTTTTTGGATTTTGGTATTTAATAGACTTCCATTACATATATCCACTTCAAATGTCTTTTGATTTTGTACTTATAAACAAGAAGGTATTCATAGGAAGAAAGCATTAGAAACACATTCAAACAACACAAATGAATAACAAGAACACCTTGTTGCGAAGTTTAGAGCTTTGAGACGTCTACTGTAAGGAGTTATATGCATTTTACAGAATTCTGGTTACATTTTGGTTCATTCCTCTTTGAAAACAGTTTTGAATCCCCCAAGGTTACAAGGGTTAGACTCGCAGTTTCAAAGTCCTCCAGTAACTTTCAATGAAAAGTTCCCCTTTAGAAGCAAACCTTCAGTTATTTTTTCTGTTATTTTTCTGTATAATTAAATCATTGTTGTATACTCCCTATTGGAGTTGCTCCATTCATGTTACTTTCAATGATGTGTACCGCCCCAGCATCATTCCCACAGAAGTAGACCCATTTCAGGGCTGTTTAAGGTATTTTATGAGGCAATGCACATTTTTCTATTCAAGTGGTGTTTAACAAACAAAATGCTCCTTGACCATGACCATGATTGCTACTTGTTGCATTAAATCTTCCCAGCCAATGACATCTTTTATAATAATATTCATTGAAATGTGTGCAACAGCAGTTTTCGTATTATCTGTATAGGACTGTACCATGGACTGTACCATTACATTTATTCATATATTAGTTTATTTATTTTTAAATGTATTTATATTTAGAATTCACATTTTGCATTTCTCCTGAGAATTTTCCTAACATTTTTCCCTCAATATAAATGAAAAGTGCAGATCCACGACAAAGAGCAAACCTGGGAATGCACCAGAGATGAGGACTCGAGTCTGAGATTCAGAATAACTCGTAATCATAAGTCATAACTCGTAAACAATGTTAATTTCATGGAATTATTTATTTATATTTTGCATTCTTTACAACGACCCCTAATTTGCCAAAATCCAGAGTTATTAGTTGAAAACAGTTCACCTCAGCCCAGTGTCCCATTACTTTTGTCCAAGGTGAAAGTTTTTAAGCTAATAACTTCGGAAAGCCGGGTGATATGATGTTGAATGAGGTGTTGTTGAAAAGATGTTACCGAGCCCTATCTATCAGTGAAGTTTCACATTTAGAGTGTGAAATATATTTTTCATGTTTAATATTTTGATTAAGGTAAATCCTCCATGTTGCTGATGGAATATTGCAGCACACATTCCAGCCACCTGCTAAGAAACAGCCAAATGTAATCATGGGGCGTGGCCAATTAACATATCTTCTAAACATTTAGAGCTCAAAAATACCACATTGAGAGTTGCCATTTGTAAAAGGGCAACATTTAGATTAAGAGCACAAGATTTAATTTTATTAACACATTTAGCTGTAAATGTGCTAAAATTATGTTAAAATTGGGCTAAATTATTAAAAATGACACCTGTACATTTGTTAAATATTTTTACAAATGGCACCCCATAGACTTGGGCTTGAGTCCTGACTTGGACTTGGTAAAAATGTAAAAATGACTCGTGAACATCTCAGGAATGCACAAATACTCTTTTTTGTGCTGCATTCCAACATATTGTGAAAAAATGCACAAAACTGCAGTAAAAACTGGAAGATATCTTAGCTTATGTTCACTTAGAGAATCAATAATCCATTTTTCAGGGCATGTTTAAATGTTTACATATGACTGTATATTAATTTATACTTATGTACTGATATGCATATATTTACATTGAAATGTATATTCAAAAGGCAAAATTTTTTGTAAAATTAGCTATACATACTGAAATGATATTAAATAACAAAGAAAAGGCAAATTTGGGAATAATTCTCGCTATGTCAGTCTCCCTTTATGTAATTAGTACCTCTGTACCTCTATAGTATATGTTTTTGTTAGCTATGATCATTTGAAATTTTTGTCGTAATATGACCATATTAGGACTGTTTCAAATGTTAGACTAATTGATAAGGGAAAGTGACAGAAAACTTTGCACAAAATGCTTTCATAAGACATTCTTAAATGTGCCTCTAATGCTGAGGGCTGTAATGAGTGTAGTTTTGATTTTGGCCTATATAGCGCATCTTGGGCATTTATGTCTTAATCCAAAACCTTTTCCTGCTTTTTTTAAGAGCACATAGAAAGTCGTAGTTCAACATATTGCACTAGAATAGGGAAAAATTATTGTAGCATTATGTTTCAGACTCGAGGAATATGAGTCTCTGTCTTTTATTGCCAGTGAGCTCATGTTCTCCCCTCTCGCTCCAAAGACATTTTGATATTATTTACATACATATGTAAATATATTTCAGGGCTGGGACATTTAACGTGTTATTATCGTGTTAACACATTGCTTCCTTAACGCAAATAATTATTTTATCGCGCTTTAAAGCTCTACATCTCACGAGGGCCATGTGTCTCAATTCTTTTGACCATATTACCATTAGACCAACAGGAACTCATAACTTGTTTTTCTACGTTCCAAGATCGCAAATTAGTGATGTGGTACAAAAATGCCTAAAAATGTCTATTTTTTATAGTGTAAACCTTAAATACGCCCCAGCTATGCTCCCAAAACATTTGATTTTCATTTTAAACACTAAAATATAAAGGTAGACACATATCACACTGCTTTTTGAAGAGCACATAAAAAGTCGTTGTTCAACGTGTTGCACTAGAATAAGGAAGAATTATTGTAGCATAATGTTTCAGACTCGAGGCACATGAGGCGGTCTCTGTCCTTTATTGCCACTGACCTCATGTTTTCCCCTCTCACTCCAAAGACATTTTGATACTAACCATTAAACAAGTACAGAGGCTCCTAAATGGGCATTCAGGGCGCCGCAATCTCCTCCCCTCTGCGCTCAGCATGCCGGTAAGAAGACAGCGAGTGACTGGAGGCATCTGGGGCTAAAAGCCGCCATGCACACAGTTGAGCTCGTAATATACTGAACACTTGGAGAGCCGCCGCTTCGCAAATGCTGCCCCCCAGAGTCAACAAATCACAGCCTTCCCTACTCCAGTTGCATAACAATTTCATTAGCATCCGTTTCCTCCATATGGCGAAGCCGCCCACCAGGGGCCCGCGGTGCTGTCGGAGACAGATGCAGGCTATCTGTGCGGCAACACTTTGGTCACGCAGCTCCGACCTAAATCTGTTTTGCTGAAGAAATTCTTAATGGCCCCACATGGTAAATGTCTGCTAACAACCTGCTCTCAGGGCTGCTCATGGCTTCTTCTCTGCATAAAGAGACTCTCTGCCAGTCTCAAATCTATTAACGTCAGTCTGTTTAGGCTAGCTATCATGAACGGAGCTCTTCCCTTACAGACATGGTTCACTAACAATCTGCCTATTGATCTATTACTCCATCCATCCATCCATTCATTCTCTAAATCACTTATCGTCCACTGGGGGATTTGCTTTGTCGGTTTTACAGCCACTAGTAAGTAATAGAAGTCCCAAAGTCCCTAATGTAAAAGAGACCACTTCAAATTATTTTTAAATCAGATTCTGTATGAACGTGACAGCCATTCCAGTCCAGTGTCTGTTAAACTCCCACACAAGCTCCTCATTCTGCTTTATGAGGGACTGAGTAGCTGATGACCGTAATCACATCTTATTTAATGAGGAAAAGACACAGCTGTAATCAACACTCTCCTCTCACAATGTGGTGAAACTGTACTAGAAATGCATCAAAAGTAAATCTTGCTATTTTAAAAAAAACAACAACAACATCCATCGTTTGTCTTATTTTGATGTTTTATCATTTTCTTTAAAATTATGAGTTTAAGATCAATATATGGACTTAGAAATTAGGAGAAATACTGTCAGCAGCTCCTAATATCTTGCACCTATAAAGATAAAACTTCAGAAGCTGAACATTTTTGCAGTGGTCTCTTATTTTTTTCCAGAGCTGTATATACATACATATGTAAATATAAATCAGGGCTGGGAAAGTTAGCGTGTTATTATCACATTAACACATTTCTTCCTTAACGCAAACAATTATTTTATTGCGCTTTAAAGCTCTACGTCTCAGCTGGTATTCACGAGGGTCAAGCGTCTCAGTTTTTTTGACCACATTACCATTAGACCAACAGGAACTCATAACTTGTTTTTCTATGTTCCAAGTTCGCAAATTAGTGATGTGGTCCAAAAATGCCTAAAAATGCCTATTTTTTATTACCTTAAATTCACCCCAGATATGCTCCCAAAACTGTTTAATTTCATTTTAAAAATCAGATGAACACATTACCCTTAAGGAAAATGTAAAGGTAGACATATATTCACACTGTACACTTTGCACTGAACTCCAGAAGCGCTAGAATGTAAAATACGGATATTATCAGGGATTGACGTAAGCGATACGCAAGAATAATCTCAACTAATGATGAACTAGTAATCTCAATCATGAGATCTATAAATAAACACCAACAGAACCTCCTTTTCAAGACATTAGCAGGGGTGCAGTGACATCTGTATCATCTCTAACCCTCAGAAAAGGTCAGCATATAAGAGTCTCAAGTAAGGACACCGAACCACTGCAGACAGGGATTAGAAGAGGTACATCAGTGAAAGGTCAGCCCCACAGAGATACAGCTGGGGTGTGCCAGTGGAACCTGTATACACTTTGACAGGAAAAAAAAACCCTGGTAAGCAAGGATGCAGAAGAAACTTGCATTGGATGGGAATAACCCAAGCCTGGGCTTTTGTTTTCAGCTGCTCTATCAAATCTTGTCAAAAACAGTGGATTTCTATTGAGTCGGGTTGATGTGGTGGTTCTTAAACTTTCCATAGCTACACTGAAGGAGCAAACATTCAGCAAGACTATTTTCTTTTAGCAAGTGAAAGTGGTTATTCACTGGAATGGTTCTAAATAACTCCTCTCTGCACCTTTATTTTTAGAAGTATTTGCATTTAACACCTTGAGGTAAATAGATTTCAAGCTCCTTGTCTTTACCTGAGCTATTGTATGGAGATAAACTATACAGTGACTGCTTTGCAGTCTCGCTGACACTTTAATATCCTCACATCAAGAATTATTGGGACGATGAAACTCCATCAGGTATATCACTTTCTCATATATGAGTTTAGAGCACCTCATTCCATCTTTTATACTGGATATGGATTTCAAAGTCCTTCCATTAATTTGTGCGCCGGTTAATTGTTTCATTAGTCAACCCTCACATCCCTTCAGATCAACAATAGCCTTGGATTTTATTGTCATATTTGCACAACAATGCCTTGTGAAGGGCAGCGATAAACACTTCACCATGGAGACGCATACCAGGCTTTATCTGTTTGTGATTGATATCAAACCACTTGTTGCAAACAGGGCATTTTCCAACCTAAAAGCTCAAACCACATTTACACACTCTTAAAAACAAGCGTTATTTGGTGGACTGCCATAGAATAACCACTTATGGGGCAAAAAACTGGGTTATTTAATGGATTACGGAATCAAATCTGTGGATAATTCCATAAATAACCATTTTCGTAAACAACATATATAAACAGAGAAGAACGGAAACATTTAAAGAGCTTCCGGATTAAATAAAGGTTTTACAGCAATTCAGGAATCCAAGTATTGAGTATATTCAACTGTTTTTTTTCACCACTTTTGTACCAAAATATCAACATTTTCCAACCAATCTTTATACAATAGCAATACGCTACAGGATGTTTTTGTGACTGTACCTGATGTATGTAATAATATTGATATAAACTAGTCTGAAACACTCCTGATTATTCTTTTATAATTTTATCATTAATGTCACTAAACTGCAATAGGTACACTCAGGAAAAATGAATCATGGCATAGATTATTTTTAGGTATTTGCATCAATTTGATTGAATTTAAATAATTACATTTATAGAATTTTATTCAATATTTATTAAAATACATTAAAATCAGCATAAATCTGTTAACTGTGAAATCACTGAAATGTAATGAGTAAAAACTTATGAATATAGTTTAAATATGATTTATTTCATTACATATTATTCAATTAGTTTTTATGAGATCTGCCATTGTTCATTCAAATCACATCAGGTTTGTTGGTATATTACATAAATCTCATTCTTAATAGTTTCAGTTACATGTGACTGTAATTTATTTACATGTGATTGTTAATCTAAGTAATTCAAATTTGGAATTGGGCCTAAATATTTCTGTGAGTGTGGTATAAACAGCTGGAAATACATGAACTCACACAAACAATGAATAAATTAACTAGACAATGAAGACTGATGAGTGAATGCTTTAAAAGATTTATGTGATGGATTTCCCTTACTTTTTAGTTGTTAATATAATACCATAAATTCCGGACTACAGAGCGCACCTGATTAAAAGCCGCATGCTCTAATTTTAGAAAGACAATCATTTTTGTACTTGTACAAGCCGCACCGGATTTTAAGCCGCATGTGTCTCGCATTGTAATATGAGATCTGGCGCCGGGTACGGTTACGAGTAGAGTTTAGATTCTCTCTCCGAACCCGAACCCGGCCCGAGCCCGACCCGGTCCACGTATCGGGTCGATATTTCCTGCCACTATCCGGCCGGGCCGTGATCAAGCATTAAAACGGCCCGCATTTTTAAAAAATTGTTTAATTTGGGCTAGAGACGAAAATTACACATGTGTCGGGCCAGGCTGGGACACGAGGTGCTCGGGCTCGGGGTTGGGTTTCATTTTTTGGTCCCGATCTAAGCTCTGGTTACGAGGGAAAATGTTTTGGGTGGCATGGAAACAGACATGCATTAGCCGCACCGTATTTTAAGCCGCACTCTTCAAAATTTTAGAAAAAATTAGCGGTTTATAGTATGGAATTTACGGTAGTTTTATAATCTATTATTAAATTAAGAAGTCTATATTTAGGGTTTACAGAGATACAAGGACTGGATTTTCAATAATGTGGATGCTCTAATTGTTTCTCATAGAACCTTACATCTGAGCCTGGACCCATTCAGGAACCTTCATTTCTAAAAGTGTAGAAGTACTGAGGGTCTGTCTGCAGTGGCTTGGCCAAATAAAGGTCTGTGCCAGTTTATGATAAGTGTGGTATTGGTGAGGAGGCCCTGCTGAAAGGCTGCCAATGAGTTTTGTGTCATCAAGAGCTTGCGTCCCCAAAGGACAGATAAAGAAACCAGAAACTGATTGATTGAGGAAAGGTCCTTCACTTTCTACCACAGTTTCCCACCAATTGCCATCACATGAATAAAAAAAGCAAAACTGGTCCTTTCTGACCATTGACTGAGAAACCCTGCCTGAAATAGCCGGTTTCCTCGGCCTTGATCACTATTATAAAACCTGACCTCCCCAGAAAGAACACTCTCGTGAAGGCCCCTAATTCACGACGACCTCACATCTCCTCCAAATCCAATTTCAGGTGGAGTTGAGAAAGAAAAAGATATAATAAACCCTTTGATCCTCAAAATATTTGAGATTTCTGACAACCCCAGACTTCTGAGAAACACTCTGGAGGGCGACCCTCATGCAGAATTCATGCCCAGTTCCTGGTTACACTTTTCACCTCAAAACTTCACCAATTTAAAGTGTTTATTAATGATGAAAATCTGCCTTCAAATGAATATGCAGGAGTCAAACAGAACAGGTCTGCATGGTGAATATACATAAACCAAATTTCAAATGGCACCCACTGTTGTTTAATAACTTAACATGTCATTAAAGCCCACAAGATGGGTTCTTGTGAGACAATTTTGCAAACCAGGAAGGTAATCTGTTTTGGGCATGCACTGGCAGATGACTATACTCATTATTCATATGAGATTAAGGAAACAGCAGAACATGATACATTCAGACCAATTTGCATGGAGGTGCTCAATTAAAATTTTGGAGATATTCTTACAAATGTTTCCCACTTGACAGGTTGCATCTGTAACAGGCCCTAACAGGTTAATAGCATGTGACATCATGGGTAGGGATATTTGTAGTCCAAATTAATATTTATGAAATGTGAGGGGGACACGTCCAACTCTGAGTGAATGGCAGCACCGCCCATGATTATACCACATCACTAATAACAACACTACTTTTTTAGAATAACTGTATTATTCTGCTGACCATTATTTTTACAATAAAACGATTATTCTCACAGTACACTACTGTAAACCAATTAGTCATGCTGTACTTCAGCATTCAAACCAGAAAACAAATAGCTTAGGTAATGCTTCTGAGGTTAGGTTATGTTTCACCCTGCTGTTTGTTCAGATTTTGAAGAAAAGCAGCACAAGTCTGCGTCAAATTCTGAACCTACTATTTAACCAAAAGTAAACATTTCAGTTGGCAACTGTGAATGCAAATTCTATTCTACAATAAAACTTTTAGGTAAAGTGCAACATTGTGACTGTTTCAGGGCTATATATCTATTAGAAAACATACTTAGCTTTATTGCCAGAGAGAATCACCAGTATTAAAGTATATTTCAGGGCTGCTTTGCTGAACGTTTTCACTTTACTTTGAAGAACTGTTGTATAAAAGCAATCGAAAATGATTTTGCGTTATCATGAAAAACACCCACATATAAGACTTGACTTCAGGCCTTGTGTATCACATCACAGTTGTTGTTTGTGAACAGAAGATATCACTTATAACATGTCATGTTACATCACTTGCTGCAGCTGTTGTCATACTTTTGAAACCATCCTTGTTACTTTTTACCATTCTGACCAATTAAATTGGTTAAGAAGTAATCTAAACTAAGACGAACAACAACATTTCCATGTATTTTTGCTGTGAGCACTTGTTCGATTGATTAAAAAACAGATTTAGCAAACAAACACAATTCAAAAAATGAAGTAAAAAAACTACTTCTGAAATGTGTTGACCCGCTTAAGTCGCCCTCACACTGGGAGAGTTACTGGCCCAGTGCTGGGCTATATCCATCACTAATACTACCACGAATCGGTATTGGAATTCACATTCTGGGTCTTTACTTTGTTTTAAAATATCCCACTCATTCCGTCTTTCACTGCACAAAGATACAGAACAGCTGTTCTCATTAAACTATGTCTAAACTCCAACATGGATACATCGGGTTTGAGTTAATGGTAGAAGGTCTTGCCCTGAAGAGAAGAACTCTCAACAGTAACAAAGTGTTGGATCTCTTCCAACAATACAAATGAATGTAGGCAAATTAATCAAGGGAATTTTCCAACCAAATCTCTGTGTGCTGATCTGTAACCCTTGGTTTGTCACCACAGACAGTAATAATTCAGTCCAGTGCACATTTCTAATAGAAGTCAATGGCCAGATGATGAGTAGATGTTTAATATATTTTCTGGTGGTTGACTGCAAACCTGGTGCTCCTCATAAAGGATACAGATTCAGTGAATAGAAATAAGGCTGAAAAGACATTAGACTTGTTTCCACAGAAGTGGAACACTCACGATAGAAAGCAATCTTCTTTATGGAAATGGTAATTGACGACACAGGTGCGATGATACAGGCATGGCCGATTGAGACGAGGTTGAGAAACAGTACAGTACTGCTTTAAAATCAGGGACACCTAGTAGTGCAAACATTGTCCATAATTAATGAATTTACTCACTGGCCCTGTTTAAACACCTCTGTGTTTTAAGCGTGACTCATACAGTTGTCAGCCTCCCCTCAGGCGCTGGTCTGCGACAGGGGCTTCATTCTAATCTAAATAGATGTGCAGTTTTAACACCTCCAGAACCTAAGAGAGTGTGCCGGGTTGCCAGATAATCCCGCAGCTCCACTCGCTTGCCTGCACTCCTCTGCTGCAGCTAGAGCTCTTAATTACAAAACCCCACAGAGAGAAACGTGGAAAACAAACACACAGAAGTGTCATGATGGGGGAAAGAGATACAAATTCATCTCATCACTTTCGGAAGAACCGAAGATTTGGGTGGGGTGCGCAGCAAGAACTCACCTCAGGCTATAAACAGATACTATATATCCTCAGTACAGGATTAGTTGTGTGATGTTGCATAGCTTTAGAAGGCTAGGCATATAGAGATCTGCATTTTCCACAAGAATATGAAAGGAAAACAAAGCAAAATGGACCACTCATCATTTCCCTGAAAGTGTTTTTGTCAGAGAAACTGTCCCAGCTGTTCAAGAATACTTCAACAAACACTAGGCACTATTTATGTTGTGAACACTTTCATTTTTAATAAATAGAGCATTTAAATGGCCAATAAAAAAGACATTAAACAGCTTTTTTCCCCCTGATGTCCACTAACGCTTGTGTGAGCTCATGTACCAAAAGCAGTCTTTATTCCTTAAACCAACTGTTTACCTACAACCCCAAGTTGGCACCAAGTGGGATCATTTAAAAAAGGGTTAAATGGGATTTGCCATGGAAGGAGGGCTTTGTGGTTTCAGGGTTGTGTGTGTGTGTATATATTACAAAATGGCATAATTTGACAAACAATCGATGTCAGCACTCGATGGGAATTTCCCCCAATACGGCTTTTTGTCCCTTTGTCCTGACCAAGGTCACTACCACAGAATATTGATTAATTTGACATGGTGTAATTGATATTCTGTGACTGTCCTGACAATGCTAAGTCAAATCAATACGTGCTAGCTTGCTAGACACTTTAACTACCGCTAACCTGCTAACTTGTAACAGTTGCTAGCTAACAAAATTAGAGGTAGCCCTCCAGTCTGTCATTAAACAAGCTGTTTTTTCCCTATTTTGCCATCCAGTCGTCACTCTCAGGCTGATTTTAAAGCAGGCTCTAAGGAAACCCACTGACTGTGAGAGATCACAGGTTATTACTTTGCCTAATACATGTGCTCAGCTGAATCCATTGTTATAGTAATAATATTAATACTACTACTACTACTTCTACTACTGCTACTACTATTACTGCTACTGCTACTGCTACTTCTACTGCTACTGCTACTGCTACTGCTTCTTCTACTACTTCTACTGCTACTACTGCTTCTACTACTACTACTACTATCACTACTACTACTGCTGCTACTAAAACTACTACTACTACTACTGCTACTACTGCTACAACTACTACTACTACTACTACTACTACTACTAATATTACTACTACTACTACAACTACTACTACAACTACTAATACTGCTACTAATGCTACTATTACTACTACTTCTAATACTAGTACTACTAATGCTGCTACTACTACTACTAAAACTAGTATTACTACTACTACTACAACTACTAATACTACTGCTACTATTACTACTACTACTACTACTACTACTGCTACTACTACTACTACTACTAATGCTGCTACTACTAATAATACTATTACTACTACTACTACTACTACTACTACTACTACTACTACTACTACTTATGCTGCTACTAATATTACTACTACTACTACAACTACTACTACAACCACTAATAGTGCTGCTATTCGTACTACTACTAATACTACTACTACTACTTCCAATGCTGCTATTACTACTAATACTAGTATTACTACTACTACAACAACTACTACTACTACTACTACTACTACTCCTACTGCTACAACTACTACTACTACTACTGCTACAACTAATACTACTACTGCTACTGCTTCTACAACTACTACTACTACTACTACTACTACTACTACTACTAATGCTGCTACTACTACTAGTAATACTAATATTACTATGACTACTACAACTAATAATACTGCTCCCACTACTACTACTACTACTACTACTACTACTACTACTACTACTACTACTGCCACTAATTGTGATGGCTGCGACGTCTCGGCTGTGTCTGGTCCTGTCTTTTTCCTTTTTCCCCTCTTGCTCGGTTTGTGTGTCCCTTTATTTCTGTCTGCCCTATGTAGGCTCCCTACCTAGTGTGTCTCCTCAGTTTGTATTACTCCCTGTTAAGTCCTGTCACCTGTCCCTCATTTCCCCTGGTTTCACCTGTGTCTTGTATATCTGTGTTATATAAGCCTCAGCGAGCTCTAGGATCGCTGAGGCGTCATTTGTCTGTGTGTGTGTTCTGTGTGCCCCAGTCTGGTTGCTCTCTGTTGGGTTCTTGTTTTCTCGTTCTTGTTTTGGTTTTCGTGTCTGTTTATTGCCTTACCTGCCTGTGTTCTAGGTCCGAGCTCCTGCCCTGGTCTGTCTGTCCCTGAATTCCCCATGTGGCGCTCGATCGTGCGTCTATCCTTTTGGATATCTAGTCCTCCCCCCTAGTTCTGGTCTGTCTGGTTTTTAATGTTCACGGTGGCGCACTGTCGGTGCCGATCCGGTTGGATCACGCCCCCTCGATGGCCCGAGGAGTGAGAAAGCCTACTCAGTGTTTCCGAGGAAGAACCTCGAGTCCTCCTGACTCGGGGTTGTACATCAGTTCCTCGGGGGGCCGGAGGAGTAAAGCTCCGCTCCGGCGTTCTCCCCGAGGAAGAACCTCAAGTCCTCCTGACTCGGGGTTATAGCCTCGATGGCCCGTGGAGAAGCAAGCCTTCCCCGGGCGTTTCCAAGGAAAGGTAAGTATAGATGACTTCAGACAAGGAAGTCATGGAGGTTTCTCCCTCCACCTCTGTTCCCCAGTTTAAGTCCCCTGTCCCTATAGAATTCCATGGCCCCTGGCCTATGTACGTGTTGTGGACCTCGGGTCTCAGACGCTAGTCACATAAGTATTCTGGATTGTCTGTCGGTACCCCCTGTCTGTCTGTTTCAGGTTTGTCTTTCTCGGGTCCGTGCTTCTCCTCCCCTTTCTCCCCACCGATTGTGAACCTTCTGTTTCTCGTCCCTGCCGGTGTCACCCCTCACTGTGCCGCCCCTGTTTATGAGGTTCCCTTCTGAGAGGTACCCGTTTTGAGCGGTTCCCGGACGCGACGTCGGACGGTGGAATCCGGGACAGTAGAACCTCATACGAAGGGGCTTCGCTTCCTGTTGGCGTCCGGGTAGCTCTTGGCCAGGTGGGGACAGTACAGGAGGGAAGCCTTCCTATGTCCCTGGTCCCCTGGTGATGATAGTGAGAGGCACGGATCTCCCGGTGTGTTTCTGTCCTGTCTGGTATGTGGTGTAAGTTGTCCCTGTATGTTCCCGACTGCTCTGAGGCCAGCTTCTCCTTTGATTCTTTCAAGGAGCACATTGGTCTAGATAAGAGCTGGTGTCTGTGTCTGTCCCCGTTCCTGTACCTGTCTGTTATGTTTCTTAGTGCATGTTCTCTGGTGTGTGTTTCTGCTTGTTGTTTGTGCTACATTCTGGTGTGTGTGATGTGTTTTGTGTTTGTCTTTTTCAGTTACTGTTTCATGGTTTCCCCGTTTCCCGTCAACTGTGTTTCCTATGAGTCCCGTCCCTTGTCCTGGTTTCCAGCGGAGGTTTTTCTGTGTTCTTGTGTGGAGTCCAGGCCTCATGATGTGTCTGTCTTGTCTTTGTATGTTCATGGTTGTGTTATCTTGTGTTTGTTTATAACAATGTTTTGGTTCCGTTCTGTCTGTGATGAGTGTCTTATGTATCCCTGCATGGTTCTGTCTCTGTGTTTTCTCAGGTTCGTGTTCCCCCAGTTTTCCATGCCCCCTGTACCCGTTCGGGCACCCCTCGCCTCTAGCCCCGTATCCTAGTTGTTAGGTTAATTCTTAATTCTTTCTTATGTTATTATGCTATTTACTATTAGTTATTAGTTTGCTCTTATGTCTCTC
>JBBMFX010561066.1:0-15814 GCA_037832545.1 Rhabdalestes septentrionalis
CTTAGGAACGTTGAAGACCAATCTTGCGGCTGTGTTCTGAATAAGCTGAAGAGATTTAGTTAGCTTCTGTGGAAGTCCAGCCAGTAGAGAGTTGCAGTAGTCCAGTTTGGAGATGACAAAAGACTGGACTAGAATCTGGGTAGCTTTTGTAGTGAGGAAGGGTCGCATTTTACAAATATGTCACCTGCAGTCCACGATATTACAATTACCACTATATTTTTACTACAGAAAACCCAGTAGCTGAAAACACATTTAGAGTAGAAGCCAGTGGTGTTTCAAACTCTGACACCTTGTTCTGTTTTACAAGTGCTTTGAGTCAACAGGTTTTCTGTTTGTTTGCCAAATACACATAAATCTGTGAACTTGTTTGTGGTATTCAACATTTTGCTATGGATGCAGCAGACATATCAGGTTGAAAAATGCCTGAGAATTTCCTTTAATGTGTGCAAGCCTGAGAAATTTTTTACTTCATTGGAAACTGAATGTTTCGATGGTAGAAACCAGTGGCAGAATTAAGACACGACACATTTTTGCTGATTTTTGCTGATTTCTTTTCTTCATAGAAAGTGATCTTCATTGAGAAAAGACCAAAAGGGTAACATACCACATACATACCACATACTCCAAAAAGATTGCACATCCCTTGTAAAATTAAAATAAACATTATTAATATCCATACATAAATTACCACACTTGAAAAAGCTGATTAACAATAAAAAAAAAAGACTTTGCGCTTACATTATGGTATACGTTCAAGTCTATAATATTAATAATAATAGTACAGAAAGGGTATCAGCTTCCCAAGTATGTTGAGTTATTATTCTTTTTTAAATTAAAAGTTGCCTAAAAGTGACTGATCATATTAACAACGACCTTGGTGCTGTGACATCTTTGGGAAACTCGCTCAGGCTAATTAATCAGCAGGAAGAAAAGATGTGCAATGGCTCTAAATCTGTGCGGCATCATTCAGATCCAGAAGATCCAGCGTAAGGCTTTCCCAACTGCTGTGCTCAGCTGAACAGAAGCAATTTAATTAGACATTTAAAGGCCTTCATAAAGGCTTCACATCACAGTCCAGTCCTGGAGGACAGCTGCACTGAACAGTATAATATTAGACACTTTTTTAGTCTTTGATACAAAAGAAATGCCATTACATGTATTTTGTTCAAATATGTACATGTCTTAATTCATATATTGTGCTATTACTGCCAAACTATATAAATAAACTGTCCAGGTGGGATGTGGAAACAATATGAACATATTTGTACACATTTGAATAAAATAAACTCAATGCAATGCTGTTTGTGTGTTGCTGTAGAAAACCATTGTGCAGTGCAGTAGCCCTCCAGCATTTAAGACTGACATACATCATTTCTTTGTAAGAACATAAATCTGTTGCTTCTGACCAGACCAGTTGTAATCAATAAGCTAGCAAAATAATCATAATTTAGTGAGACTACATTTTACTGACCGGTACAGGCCTGAAAAATAAGCAGCTTTATAAAGTCCCCAGCAGGTCAGGAGGCTGACATTCTCCCCACATCCTGCATATGGCTGACACTACTAATAATATTGCTCTAGAATAGCACATGATCTTAAAACAATTGCTTAACCAGACATACTAATGTGGCTAACAGTGGCCAATTATCATGTACATAGTGATAACTGGTGGCTTGCTGTTAGCGACATTAGCTTTTTTTGACTGAGCTATATCTATACAAACACTTTGAATATTCACCATCATCATACCTTCAAAAGGTACTGGAAGTCCTGTTTTTGTTACCCAGCAGTAGTAGTGTAGTCATTGCTCTTTTGATTAAAGTGTGTCTGATGAAATGTCAAAGTCAAATGAATTTCAATAGGAAACGTGACCATCCGTGTGGCCATTAATACACTTACTGTGCCAAACACATCATCCAAAAGTGACATCAGTGTATTTGACCCTGCATAACAGTGCAAGTCCCACCTTTCTCTGTGCAAACAGAGGCAAAGGCCTAACTGATGCCGCCCTTTAGAAACACTCCTGAACATTCACTGTCCTTATTTAAAGGTTGCAGGCAGTGAGGTGCTCCTGATCACCCATAGGTAGTTTGACGAAGGCGATAGCCGCAAGTTCCTTACAGAACTCCTCTAGTACAATCACTCCCTTTAACAGGGTGGCATGATCCATCCTGCAAAAAAGCGGAAAATGAATCTTGTTTAGGTGTTTTAGGATTACTATTAATTCGTTTAACTATTTAGGTGTTTAACTATAACTTTGTAACAAAGTCTGTTTTATGCTCCAACATGGACTGTGCCTTAATTTCCATAGACAATAGAAAATCGTACTGAAAACAGAATCATCACTGCTAAAGTTTTTATAGCCTCTAACTACAGTGTTCTGGCTGGTTTTAGCAGCAGACAGAAGTTTCATTAAAAAGGACCAGGGTATTCCATTCATGTAAGCAGCTTTAAAAACATGCTTATTATGATCACAGCAAATTGAATGTACTGATAACAGCATTCATACATAGCTTCCTCATCAAGGCCCATCAGCTGCCTCCTGACCGTGATGAGTTTCTGTGAGAAGTTTGGGATGTGCTGGGACCTTTGCATCAGCTCCCCTATAACCTACAGTGCAAAAAACAAACATGGTGGTTGGCAAAAAGTTCCTTTTTGGATTCAAACATGAACAGCATAAACATAGAAAATGAGATCCTACACAATGTAAAAGCCTATTACTGCAGTCATGTTAAACCATTCAACTATTTACCTGTTCTGAAAACCTTATTATATTATGCCGAAGTCTTTTGTCTTTCATAACCTCCCTTTTTTCTGTCACCCGGTCACCCTTAACAAGACCAGGCTTTCTTTGCTGGAACTCCTCATGTGGTTTTGGACTAATAACAAAAAGCCTGTCCACTTTTGGCAACACTCCTGGAGACTTAGTTCCAGTCATTCAATACCAGGCTTCTCTTTCTTTCAATGGGAGTTCTGTAGTGTTCTATAGGGCAAATATGTTTTTAACCTATATGAAAATTCTTGGTAATGCCTAACGCAAGCATGAATCCAATTGTAAAGAGTGGACAACTTATCTAGTTTCATTATAGCTATAATTACATGCACTTTTATCTCAGTGCTACAATTGATTTTCTTCAGTTTCTGTGTAAATGATCCTCTGCAGCATTAATCACCCCCTGTTTCCTAAAGTCATCAGATTTTACTGAGCACCTCTGCCTTTAATACAATTCAGCTTTTGCATAATCAAGATCATGAATGACCAGTTGACTTGGTTGATGCCTGATAACTTATCACTGCAGCCCCTGTGTTGAATGCTCACCCTGACAAGGGTGGAGAAGAGCGAGCGGACCCCAGGGCTCAGGCTGATATAGGGGTCCAGAAAGTACTCGTGAAGATGAGGGTGAGGGAACACAGCCAGCCGGGACAGCACGGACGTCACCTGCAGGTTCAGCTCATACGGCTGGTGTGGATACACAGAAACAGAGAGAAAGGCTTGCAGAGATGGAATGGTTTTAAGGTTTATATATATATATTTTTGTTGTTGTTGTTTGTTTGTTTGTTTGTTTGTTTGTATAAATGTTATGTTGTTAAAAAAAATGACAAGTGTAAAGCATACCTGCTCTAGAATGCGCGCTATCCTGTCAAAAAGCACTTTTAGAAAGTGGCCTTCATAGAAATCACCACTAGAGGACTGGACCTCAAATGGTTTGGGGGTTTCGGGCCAGCCCCATTCCGAAGATGCAGCAGTACATTCTTTGAGCTGGGGGGGAAGAGAGGTGAAGAGGCAGATTATACCAAGTAACAGCCCAGCGATAACCTGTGGTTGGTTTATTTCTGGGTTTTTCTATGAGTTTTGCCCTTTTGTCCAAATATGAATTGCATTTTGGGTCAGTGAAAACTGAGGTTTTTAAAACTCTGGGCAAAGTGGCAATCTTTAAAAACGTAATGTCTGGATTTGAATGTGGTCACTCTTATCACACTACAGTATTCGCGATGTTCTCATCCACAATGCCTGACGTATACAAAGTACTACGACTCTGAACATTTTTAGAAGTTTTGGCATGTTTATACTATGAGTGTTGAATAATTAACGCTGATTAATTGCTCTACGTGATTTTAACCTAGTCTGGGTTTCTGTCAAAACACGCGACCCATCGATATGTACTACAGTGCACTTCTGCATAATCTTGGGATTCTGTGCCACCCAGTGTTAGGGAAGCTGGTTTATCTCTGCTCTCTGGGGGTGGACACTGATTTATCTGTGCAGTCTTGTGTTTGGGTCCCTGGTTTACGTTGATTAATGTCTTAAAAACTCTTTTAATGAGTGTATGTTGCTACTCTGGGGCCTGTGTCTTAGCCGTCATTACATAAGCAATTTCCTCTGGGATCAATTAAATGTTCTGATTCTAAAATGCCTTTTGCTTATCTATTTTTTTCTTTCTATTATGCGCTTTTCGACAAGGCAACATGAACACTGTGCCCACTGGTTCTAATGTCCCTGCTCCAAGGCTTCTGATTGGTCACCAATTCTAAACAGTCTAAAGTTATATCACCACCTGCTGCCTTAGTATGCTTTTGTCAGTTTTTTTTTGTTTGCAAGTGGACAGAGATATTTTCCCAATTTTTTTGTCCACTCATTAAAA
The DNA here is from genome assembly GCA_037832545.1 of Rhabdalestes septentrionalis. Lineage (NCBI taxonomy): Eukaryota > Metazoa > Chordata > Actinopteri > Characiformes > Alestidae > Rhabdalestes > Rhabdalestes septentrionalis. The sequence goes on from JBBMFX010561066.1 coordinate 4,644, forward strand.
AAATAAAAATAAAAAATAAAATAACAGAAAATATGTTTTCAGAAATACGTGTACGTGTGGATATGGCCTTAAAATCTTGCATCATGTACTAGTTGTTGTGCTGCACCTGCTAGTGCATGAGACGCAGATTACTCACAGATTTAAGAGCATCATGGACATATGTGTCATATCCTGCTCCCTGCACATAATGAGTTGTTTTTGCTTCTTGAGGTACCAAACAGAGAAAACTGGAAAAAAAGTAAAAAGGTGACCAGTTTATTATTGGCAAAGACATTAGAGAGCCCACGATTGCTGTGAAAAATTTAGAATTCAAACACTGATAGTTTCAAAATGTATTGTGCACTCTAAAGTCCCTAAAGACCTTTTATGCAAGAACAGCCTAGTTTGAAATCACTGTAGTCATAATGTTGCAACCGTTTCACATTTAATGTATAAATGTAAAACGCGAATATTACTTATAAAGGGTTTTACAGAGAAAGCATTTAAGTGAAGGAGTGAGTTTCATGCCAGTGTCTTTTAAACAACACATCTGCAAAAACAGAAGATTCAGAATTTTAAACACGAATGAGAAAACAAAAAATCAGTACTTGCTCTACCTGTTAACAGTTTCAGCTATCTGTGTACGTGTACTGGACCTTCTTTCGTCCCGACAACTGGAGAGAGAAAGCAGAGACTCTGAGCCACTGAACTCATTGTCTGTGAAGAAAGGATCTTCCTCCAGCTCCCTGATAGAGTGAAAAAGACAGTATTGAAAGTGAGAGATGGGGTACAATGTCTGACTCAAAGCATTCATTATTCAGGAGGCTTCTACACACTCAGACTCCTCCAGGAGATCCGGGTCTGTTCCAGGTCTGTCCTCCCCTGAACCTGGCAGTCTATAGCAGCGACTCTCCAGGTTCCGCAGCACCAGGTTGTCCAGGATGGTTCGGTCCAGCTTTTTCAGGAGCTCCTCAAACAACTGTAAGGTACAGATGCTAATCTACAATCATAAAAAAAAAGAAATACAGCCAATAATGCGATAATAATTCAAACAGGGATTAAACCTTACAAAAATCTGATTTAATTAAGATTCTTTAGTGGATGATTCAGTGCAGCAGAAACTGATATGATCTGGTGGAATTAAGAGTTATAATAGTATCGTAAAAAGGCATCAAGCACACAAGTATGACTCCAAAAACAACTTAAATGGTAGTGGAATATAAACGATAAAAAACGACAAAAATACATGCTTCCGCTGTCTTAACATCTGATTAAAACGATGTAGTCTGAATCTTCACCTGAGTACTGAAGAATTTTTAGGACTAATTACAACCAAATCATAACAATAATAAAAAAAGTTCTACTGAAACTAAATTCTGAATGTATCTGTATTAGAATCATTAAAATGTGAAAAGGCACCTCATCTGAGATGTGGTCACAGTGCTCTATAAGATGGTAGCGCAGCATGTGTGTGTGAGGGGGTGTGTCTGTCCGCTGTTCATGGTGTGTGTCGCTGCCCAGCAGAAAGGGCACCAGCTCCTTCAGCAGGACCGGGGAGTGCATGTAACGCACACAGCATGACAGAAGAGCAGTGTGGACCAGGACTCCAACCTCTGACCTGCACAAACACCCACAATAATTAAACTTGTGATAATAAGGCCTTTACATTGTTATTATATAGTTATATAATTACAAAAAAAAACTCTTACAGACAATAAGATATTCCAAATAGGACTTAAATCCTGTCAGTCAGTGCTAAAGTCTTCTATGGCAACAATAACAGCAAACAAATACTACCTGTATTTAGTTAGTTTAAAAAAAAATCACAAACAGGTTGCAGACATCTACTCACAGAAACATATAATTCAACTCACATCTGTAGCAGCTGAGGCTGAACGACTCCTGTAAGCCACTGCAGGTGAATCGTTTTGGCAAGTTTAACAGCAAGTACCTGCACAATAACGAGAGATATGCAGAAATAAAAACAATGAGGTACATATAGTCTGTGCTACAAACATCTGAAGCTCTGTATTAAACTGTATATGCTGTACTTTAGGGAGTACATTATTAAAGCAGCAGCAAGCGGCCTTGAGTAGCCAACTGCACAGTTAAAGACTTAACTCACAAATTTACATTCCCAGCAGTGGGCATGTTAGCCCTATTTGCATATTACCTCTGGAGATTCTATAATGAGCTGCTCGCAGTAGTCTAGCCAGGAGAAGAACTTGTCCACATGTTCCTGAGCGGGGAACAACGGGCTCTCCTCTGAACTGTCTTGAGTCCTGTCGAAGCAAGGCTTACAGATAAATCCTTTTCTTCATTAAAGCACAGTGGAATTTAGGAAACATACGTCATTTCATTAACCAAGAAGTATGATATACATATAAAAACAAAACCAAGAAAGCATAACTGTGCATGCAAGCAATTGTGTGCCTGTGTTTCAGTGAGGGTAATCAAGCAATGGTGTATGTCAGAATAATTTATTAGCAATTTGCTGGCCATACCACATTTTAGTTCTTTCCTACTCATATTTATTTCAACACTGCTCTATGGTTCACAAGAATATTCTATTTTAATATCACACATTTCATTTTAAACATCTTACTTGGCACAAATAAGACCTCAGGGGCTAATTATACCAGTTATACCAAGAACTAATAACAGGTGCCAGAAAGTTTTATTTGCTTGATGCTCATAAAGAAACATTTCTGGTACATACATAATGAATTATTTTTAGAAGAACCTTTAAATGTATATTTTGCGTCATTTATAATTGTGGTTCATTTGGGAACTAAATATTGTTCAAAGAACCTATTATGGTTCCCCTTTTAAAAAGTGTTACAGCATCACAAATAATGACACGAAACGTCAAGTTTAAGTGATTTCCAAATGGGACCATTCATGCTCCCTCCAAAATCTGCTACTGTCCTCAAGTGTAATGGCAGGACATTATGCTGCTTTTCCAGCTGAGATGTGCGATGGTGTGAAGAAACTCAACATAATGAAAAAGCCCCAGTAGAACCCTTACATTTGTATTATGCTTTTATGAATTATACTTTAGAAAGGTTCTTCTGAGAAACACGATCAGTGTGTGGTAACAAGTTTTAGCCCAATATGGGAAAATTATGTTTTCACCCAAGGAAAAGAAGATCTGGGCAGAACTGGGGTTCAAAAAGATAGGAGACATGTATGAACCTGTCAGTCAACACATGATGTCCTTTAAGCACAATATACCCCAGGAACAGTTCTTCAAATAGGAATTACAGGGAAGCGTTACCAAAGAGTAGTGGGAGAAGGCTTGTGTCAAAGCACACTCTCTGACAATTATCACACACTTCAAACTCCTCCAGTAAAATTGGCTAATGCGTAAATGTATGACCCAGAAAAATCTAATACATTCAATAATGGTATAGCAGATGTGTGTAGAAAATGTGAAAAGTGACAATTTTTCATTGCTTTTAAAAATGTTTTGGGAAGAAGTGAAACAGTGCATGATGGATATACTACACATACAAATACCTCTAACCCCAAACTCTTCTTATTGGGACTTTACATGGGAAATATAAACATAAGAAAGAAACAGAGAACTTTTTGATGGGGTTACTGCAAGCCAAAAGAGTCACTGCTATCTCATGGAAAGATGTGGGCAGACAGAAATTGGGTAAATGGGTATCTGAACTATCTTCAACTCTACCCTTAGAAAAGATTACCTACTATCAGGGGAAAGCAATCTGCATTTCACAACGTTTGGGATCCCCTCATAAATTTCCTAGAGGAAACAGATTTGACATATATGTTGGTGGCATAAGGGGATGAGGTATAGGTGAACTTACTTGGCTCACTGGACAGGATGAAGATAAACGGGAAAAAAGGAAAGGTTCTTCATCTCTCTCTCTCTCTCTCTTTCTTTCTCTCTCTCTCTCTCTCACACACACACACACACACACACACACACACCCTTACCTCCACTGTTTGAGGGCATAACTGTTCAGGTATGCGGGGTGGAGTGTGTTTGGTATGGTGCTGTATAATTCACACAGTCTCTGTACCAGCAGGTCACACAGTGGAGTTTCCTCTACCAGCAGCTTTGCTGTCTCTTCCTGGGGGATACTCGTGAGGAGCAGCATGCTCTCCATTGCCCTCAGGGCAACACGGCTTATCTGAAACACACACAACCACAACAGCTATCAGCTCAACAACACTATACTCTAAACTTCTTGTCCAGAGACATACGGCTTATCACATTTATACGACTCTGTAGAAGAGCTGAAATCATTTGTCTTTAAAATAATTGAAAAGGTTTTACTGTATCTACACTGTATACTTTGCTTCACATTTTGATGTTCGTACCAAGAAACAATATAATGACCCCAAGACTCTGTGGTGCAGAGTAAAATAGGTGGTTAGGACGGGCAAAATGATGCATGTTATTTTGTACATCACAAATCTCACCAGTACTTAATCCCCCCTTGTAAACCTCACTGCTGTGTGCTGTTGTTCTTTTGTGTTCTATGTTGCACATATGGCTCTCAATGTGTACCATATGAATATGGCTGGGGATGACAATAAAGCTTTCACTATTTACTCACTTACCAACTGCAAAATTATTACTGTTATGTCAATTAATAGATGAACTTGTTAGTCAACTGTCCTCAAATGTAATGGCAGGATCTTACTTTGCTTTTCCATAGCTGGGCAAGGACCTGGATGATGTCGGGGTGGGACGAGCCGTATTTGGGCGTTGTGGGAGAGGAGGGAGAAGAAGGGCTGTCTGGACTGGATGCTCCACTGGAACCCTCTTCTATACTCTCCTCTGAGACAGAGTCAGATCTGTGGGGCTGACCATCTTTGGTGGTCTGTGTTAGGGAGATGACAGGGAAGTTTATAATAATTTAATGAAATGTAATCATTTCACTAAAATTCAACCTGCATCTCCAAATAATAATCAATCACCTCCAAGATGTAGTTAAGGACGTATGAATCTTTCTTCACTCGAGAACAAATGGCAAACAGAAACAGGGCCTCTTCCTTCTCTGTCTGAGAGTCAGGGAGTCCACAAAGACGAATCAGCTTCTGAAATGTAAAAATAAAAGACCTAAACATTAAAAAGCCAGCATATGAACTTCAGGGACAAACTCTACATCAAACGCAGAATCAGAATAACTATTAGTACCAGAATCATAAAAGTTAATCGCATGACTTTTGCTATGACTGCACAAACACACAGAGACTTAAGGACAAGAACAATAGTATGAAAGTCCAAATAAAAGTCAGAAGATACTCTGAAAACAAAATGATGTGGTCAGTAAGAGAGGAAATAAATAAATGAAAATGCTGCTGAAATACTTTATAGGTTAGCACTAAGAATGGTTTCAAGCTTTTTCAAGCAAGTCTGGTATTGAAAATAATGTACACATAAGGAGAGGTATTGCACTTATTATTGTATACGTAATAACTTTACTGCTTAACTCTACATTGCCATATATCTGATCTCTACCATGCTCAACATTCTGCGGTGTCACTTTACCGTATATTAATTCTGTAAATTGCTGAAGTATATTCTGTACTGCAATGCCCATACTTCACCAAATACCACAAATTATTACTACTGTATTATTACTGTATCATAATGTTGCTAATGTCTTTATCATCTAATGTCTGTCATGTATTTGGCATTTATTGTTCTGTAATGTTGCACATTCTTATTCACCCATAGTTTGTGGAGAAAAATTCAAGTACTTGGTCCATATGACAACAAATCTCTGTGTCTTGGCTCTAGAGATAAATGTGCAATTTTCTAGCCCTGCAGGCCACCTGCATTACATGCAATAAATAATTTTATCCAACACAATCTTTCATTAAGAGAGTTGAGTATGTCTGAGCAAAGATAACACTGAACTGTGCAGGTGGATTTCCTTCATAACCATAAACAAGTCGTAGTCCCAAAGTCCCAACAGTAGTCCCAAAGTGTCGTATTGGTCTAAACACTGCCATTACTCAGTAACACTGGTGCTGTTACTGTGTAACAATAGTACTGATTTAATGCACATACAGCAAAGTCGTTCTCACCTGTACAGGTCGATACACATTGATTATGTGCAGCAATGGCTTCTGGATCTGGGCCAGGACTTTAGAGAAAAACAACAAGACCTGCTGGCTCATTCCAGGAGGATACTGTGCAAAAAAGGGGTCATGGAGGTGAGTTTTTGTTTACATGCTTTCACAAGGCTTGGGGTTGGCAATGTGACCATATTTAATGTTCAGAATCAGAGTCAGAAACTTTTATAGATCCTCCAGATGCCTACATTTAATCTACACAGTCACACAAAGTCAAGAACAATACAAAATATAATATCTAAATAAATCCAATAAAAGTCACAAAATACAGAATACTATATACACAAATGCTGGAGTATTAATAATATGGAAAAGTACCTTAAGAGTTAAGTGAATTACTAGCAACACAAATGGTGGTAAGGAGTAACAGAATTAGAAAACAACATAATAGAAATATGTAATAAGCAATTAAGCATGCAGTTATTTTCTAGCCAAAATTAATTCTCTTGATTTTCTCACACATAACACAATCGGTGCTAAACATAACTGTACAATTAGTAATGGAATAAACAGGAAATCTTGTTGTTTCCCAAGTTATCTTAATCAAATCATACCAGGTCACACTCCAGGTTGCCGTGTAATGGTAAGTGCATTACCTGCGCTTTTCCCAGCGTGCACAGAGTCTCCAGGATTTTGTGCTGGAGCAGGTACTCCATGCAGGCTCCAGTCTCCTCCACGTCCTGCTGCTTCTCCTCATACACCAGGATATCCAGCATCTGTTTCAGCCTCCATGGGATGTCTGTCTGTTTCACTGGCCGAGTCTCATCTACACAGTGAAGAGAGAGACAGCTCTACTCTCACTCACTTTCAGATGCTTGATACATGACAAGATCCTAAAGACACTTCGCCAGGACCTTTTACTAACCTTTACTATTCCTTTGTAATTTAATAATAATTAAAACTACAACAAAACAACAATAATAATGATAACAGAAAAAAAATCATATTACAAAATTAATAATAATATCATCAATAATGATAATTGCTTATCACCTAAACATAAACAACAAATACAACAACAAAATTAATTCAACCAGAAAAGTGACATTCATAAAGAAACAAAGGGTACTTTAAAAAGACGATTCACAAGCACCAAAATGAATTAATGAGAAACATCCCAGAAAATTGAGTTTTCCTTCTGTTACCTGTAGTTTCTATGTAATAGTGTGTTATTCCTTTCCAGTGATCAACAAATGAGTCCAGCAGATTGATTGATGGCTCTCTCTGAAACAGACAGAACAAATGATCAAAGACAGTGCATAATAAAATACACTTTAAAACATATATTTGCTACAATTTACACACTACACAAAGCTCAAAATGGTCAGAAATGGTTATAACAGGAGCCAGACAAAAGTTGTTTCAAATTATATGGGCACATCTACTGAATATTTCTAAATGAGCAGATGATAATCTAAAGCTCTCTCCACTGAAGTGTTCAGACTTGCTGGACATGTTGGAATGTCTGGCATTCTTTTCGCCCTGGGGGAAAAGCTGGCACAACAGCTGATCCTTATAGAGATTAAACGCAAAATATGTCTCCAGACAGTGAATAACACAGAACGGTAAAATGGAGGTGTTTTCATAGACCGGTAAAGTGGCTTATACCTTCTACTCATTGTATTTATAAGGAAATATCTGCGACCTGCTTATTCCTCAGTCACACTTTAGTTCTTCACACTGAAGTCCTGCGATTAGTTTAACTTCAGTCTGCAGTTGGTGCTGCAACTTGATTGTTTGTTTTTCCTCTTTTCAACATCTTTATTTGATTTTTGATTGAAGCCTTGTCCCAAACAGCCTAATTTCAGCTCTTAGAACTAGAGGAGCAGTGACTCGAAGCTTGTTATTAGAATGTTCTTTTCTACCTTTAAAGGAGCCCTGTTGTGATATTTTAACACCTGTAGCACCTCTGGAGAGCACCACTACATTTCTTTTCAAACAAATAAATACCTGCTTTTCTACCATCTGCCAACACTTAAAATAAAACCTCAATAAAATATAAAAGATTGTTAAGTAACCGTTTAATATTTGTCATGGGTTCGGGTTACTGAACAGTCCTGAATGCAACCGCGAGAAAGTTTTGTTTTTGCGTTTTTACCCCACAGCAAACGAACTGTCAACCTCGGTTAAACAAAAAAAGTTAAGTTTTTTAAAAGTTATGATAGCTCGGATTTCATACAGACTGTGGATAAAACACTCGTTTCATGTTGTTTTTGTGGTGTGCTAAAGCTAACCGGTGCTGCACAGGAGATGCTAACCTCAATCCAGTCCCCAAAGTCGGAATAAAGTTAGTTTAACTTACTGTTTCCAGTGCCTGCTGGAACAGAGTGGTCAGCTTGTTTAAAACGTCCATTGCAGGGTCACGTCTGTGTTTCTAATCACCATAATGTATCATATTTAATTATTTTAAAACCAGCGATAGGTTAGCTTTGCTAGTTTTGATTACATAGTTGGCTTGTTGGCAGTGGTGACGTTTGGACAGCTGGTGGTCAACAGTGGAAATGCAGCTCACGGCAGAACAGCGCTCCCTCTCGTCAAAACTACATTACGACCAAACTGTCTCCTCGACTTTATTAGGATTTATAATATGTATTAAATCAGTGGCACTGTTGACTCACATCTGCAGGGTTGGGTGTTCGAATCCGGGTCCTGATCTTGTGTGTGTGGAGTTTGTATGTTCTCCTCATGGGGGTGTTGGTTCCCTCCGGGCCCTCGGGTTTTCTCCCACAGTCCAAGAACATGTGCCTCAGGTGAATTCTAAATTGACCGTAGGTGTGTGTGTGTGTGTGTGTGCACCCTGAGTCCCTGCCTCACACATGTAGACCCTACCAATAAACATGAAAAAGTTACAGAAAAATCAATGAATGAATATATTAAACCATAATATAAGAATAATAACAGTATTACACTCGCCAGTCCTTTATTGGTAACACCTATCTTATACTTCCTGAAAATTGAAAAAACTGAAAATTGAAAATTTGTGTTTACAGAGATATGTATGAGTGACCAGTATTCATCCATATATCTAAGGTTCATCTACTACATATTCATAGTACAATGTTGAAAGTTATACATTAATTGAACAGCATTTGTAATGTAATATACTATATACTTATTTATTGTTATAGCATCCAGGGAGCAGGGTGTGGGTGCTCAGGGGTAACCCAGTGGTGCCACCAGCAGTCCAGTGATTCAAACCCACAGCCTTCTGATCATTGGGGGTTCTAACCCACTGCATTCTGATCAACTCCCTAAACATCCAGACCACCAGCTGCCCCAACAGAGCTCACAGAGTGGGCTCCTAATCGACTCTGCATTTGACCACTTCTGCCCTTTGTAATTTCAGCAACATTCAGCGTCTGTTATGAGCCTGTGTCCTCATATATCACTTCAATTCTTCAATGTAATTATCCTTAACATTAAATTTCCATCATACCAGTCAAGTCAAGTAAAAAATAATCAAAGATCAACTAGTGCCAAGCTGTGTGTGTAAACACATTAACAAGTGTATATTGTACAAAACCCATGGGATCTGCCAACATATCTAATGAAATCTAACACAGACTAGCTTAAACTGGCAATAATAAATGTGTTCATAATTGTTAAGGAAATCATTGAACCGAGCTGCTTTCTGGTTATTTGCACTCCTCAGTTTTCAGTAAAACATACAGGCCAGCAGGGGGTGGTGTTGTGCCTGGAATCTGCCTTATTGCAGCTGATCAGTGCGGCAAATGAAACCATAACATTAGAATAATAGCAGTATTACACTCGCTGGACATTTTATTGGAAGCACCTTATGCTTTCACTCACTGCCAAGTGTGTACGTGCTGTAAAGTTGCATGTAACGTCTGCTTCATTACAGGTGGGTTCAGGCAAATGCATGTGAATAAACACAGATTTACTGAGACACTACTTACAAAAACAACAGAACACCTGGCTGGGCTTTAGGAGGGTCTTTAGAGGGCGGTGGTGAGTTGTGTTTGTTTTTTAAATATTTGTTAACACCTTTGGAGTACAGTACTGTTTAAACATAATACTATACTTCATTCTTATTTGTTATTTATTACCACTTAGTTTATTCTTGTTTTCTATTATTATTGTATATCTATCATCTATTATTATTATGCAGTGTATATGCACAACATATTTCAGTGTTGAGAAACAGTGTACACAGTGTATTTTCAAAGACAAAATAGGTCATTTGTAGTCACAGGTCAACGCAACAGAGCACACAGTGTGAACAAAGTCAAATCCTTTCTCTGGATCGAACGCATTCACCAAACTAAGAGGTGGGCAGCCAGTGATGGTGCAGCACTCAAGGATCAGTGTATGGTACTTTTCTCAAGGGTACCTCAGTGGTGCCACTGGCAGTCCTGAGATTCAAACTCACAGCTTCTAATCACAGGGGCAACTCCCTAACCACTAGACCAGCAGCTGCCCCCAAATAGTCAGGAATAAAAACATTAACCGAGAATAAAATGATTTTTTATAAAGTAAAAGCTACAAAAAAGTGCCTGTTAAGCACTGTTGGTTCCATCATCAGAAAGAAACCAAGCATCAGAGCAAGATGTCAAAACCCAACTGTCTAGCTCAAAGGTCTGCAGTGCTGTTTGGCTGAAAATCTAGTGAAGGGTTCACAATACCAAGAGATTTCCATAATACAAGGTCTTACCAGGTTGGCAAAAATGAAGCCATATTTTAAAAGGGTCAACATAAAAACATGTGGCAAATGAATTTATGGTCAGTTAATACCAAAAGAGTTTGCTTTGTCCAGATTTAAAAGTAACACCAAGAAGCACAAATGAAATATGATGGTGGCAGCATCATGTTATGGGAATGCTTTGCTTCTGCAGAATTCTACTAGAATTCTGGTCAGATTTGAAGAGAAACTGGACGGACACAAATGCTGAGATCTTGTTCCAGTATACTATAAAATTATGGCTCAAAAGAAGGCCAAAGTGGCATATAAATGTATATGTATATAAGTCATTCTACAGAACCATTATCAGGTGTAAAAGATCAGAGATGAATTACCGTAATCGTAGGTGGTCTTTGTAGCGCGATGGGAGTGCTCG
>JBBMFX010561082.1:0-15812 GCA_037832545.1 Rhabdalestes septentrionalis
CAAGGTAAATAGAAGTGGTCCTAAAACAGAGCCTTGTGGGACACCATATTTTACTTTGGTGGGGGCTGAGGATTCTCTGTTAACCCTTACGAACTGATAGTGGTCAGTCAGGTATGATCTAAACCAGGATAAGGCGGTTCCCGTGATTCCGACAAGGTTTTCTAGTCTGTCTGGTAGAATAGTGTGGTCAATTGTGTCTAACGCCGCACTAAGGTCCAGCAAACAGTAAAAAATGTGCTTTTCACATGACAGAATGTCACTTCCCTTCAAATAGACTTGTTTCCATAAAGCACATTAAACTGTGCTAACAAAATTCTTTTTTGTGTCTGACTCATGCTGTGAGCTCATTCATCTTAATGTCCAGTGACCTCATGTTGCCCATGTGATGATATGGTTAGTATTGCCTCCTCTGCTGCTCACCAGACTGTTTTCCATTCCTTGCTGCTCTTTTCTCTTGACCTTTTTATACCCCACAATCCCTTTTCAACTTTCATCTCAATATCTCTGAGGGAATGTCTGGGATGCCATCACTGTGCTTTGTATCTTGCCTCTGCAAGTTTACCTGGTCTCATGTGTAAACAATAAGCTGGTCTCGGGTGTAAACAATACCACTAGCTACATTAGTCTGGCAGCATGCAGGCAGCCCAAATAATGCGCTGTAAACAAAGAGAACACCTTACTAATACTAAATATACTGTAAATACTGTTGTAAATCAAATACATTTAAAAAATACGAACACAAGGTACATCTGCATCTAATCACAATAATAATAAACAGTGTTGTGCCAGTTCACACTGAAAAAGAACTAGTTCAAAATGCAGTTAGTTCTAGGGATGGGTCGATGCCGATGCCAGAATCGGCAAAAATGAGGGTACTTGGAGTATTCATTTCTAAACATGAACCGATACCACATCAACAGAACCATATTTTCTCCAGCCAAACTCCATCACACGCTGAAAAAGCTGCTAACTGGCGTCCCTGGCTTGTTCACTTGGCAACTGGACAGATACAAAAATGAAATTTCACGGGGAGTGAGGTCTGTGTGAATCGGACAGGAAAAACTGGTATTGGAACATCCCTAGTTAGTTCAAATAAAAATGACTTAGTTCATGTTCATAGTTCATTTTAATATATTTAGAGTGAAGTTCACATTTAAAAAATGAACAAGTTCATGTTCGGCTCTTTTTGGTTTGATTTTTTTAAACATTTTCAATACAACTTCCTTCTGTATGAACCACTTTCTGTCAAGGTTCTGGCAACGGCCACTGGGGGGTGCCACAGGACCTGGGATTAGATGTAGCTCTGGCATATTAGTCTCATTATTAAGACAATTTAAAGATCTCTGTCCCAAGCAATGTCATAGACTCTTTATTGTTTCTCCCCGGTCCATCTCATTGCCCTTTAATCTTATGTGGTTATTGTTTTGTCTGTAAATAGTTCCTTTAATAAAATCACCTCAATGATAGAAAGTCGCGGAGACGCCTCCTCCCTACCTTCGTAGTCCGATCAGGACCATCCTGTGACAGAAAGAGTCCGTCTAAGACTTGGCATCGCGATTTTCCTCGACTCCCTCTCTCCAGTTCTCTCTCGCCCTCTAAATCTCTCGTTTTCTCCGGTTCTCGTTCTCTCTCACCCTCCGATTCTCTCTCGCCTCCCGGGTTTCTCTCTCCGGTTATCGCTCTCTCCCTTTCTCTGGTTCTCTTTCGCCCTCTGAATCTCTCTCTCTCTCCAGTTTTTGCCCTCTCCTCACATCCGGTTCCCTCTCGCCCTCTGAATCTCTCTCTTTCCCAAGTTCTTGCCCTCCCCCTACCTCCGGTTCTCTCTCGCCCTCTGGTTCTCTCTCTCCCCCTGGTTCTCGCTCACCATCTGGTTCTCTCCCACTCTCTCATCATCCTTCCCTATCTCCAAACTCCCCTCTGCCAAGCTCCGGTCGTCATGTGGCCAATCAACCCCCTGTCCCCAAATCAGCCTCAACCAAGCCTTCAGCCATCAGACCAGCATCACCCAAGTCTTCATCTGCCAGACCAGCCTCACCCGAGCCTTCAGCCACCAGACCAACCTCACAAGTCTTCCACTGCCAGACCCGCCTCACCAAAATCTTCAGCCACCAGAACAGCCTCCACCAAGCCATCTGTTGCTGAACCAACCTCACCCAAGTCTTCAGCTTCCAGACCAGCCACACCCAAATTTTCGACCTCCGAATCAGCCTCACACCAGTCTTCAGTCGCTGGAAGACATCCTGCCACCTCCTCCTCCAGCATTGGAAGACACCCTGCCACCTCCTCCTCCTGCGTCGGAAGACGCCCTGTCGACCCCCCTTCTGGCGACCCCTTCCTGGGCTACCTCGGTCCTGCTGAGCGGTGGCCTCCCCTTCCTCCTCATCCTCCGTCTTTAATAAAATAATTTCCTTTAATAAAATCACCTCAATCATGTAAAGTTGCGGAGACGCCTCCTCCTTACCTTCGTGGTCTGATCAGGACCATGCTGTGACAATCACAGACATTACTTACATTTAAAAAAATTTGAGGTTAAGAATTGATCTTACCACTTAAGCAACGCATCATGTTATGCTGAAAGTGGAAAAAAAAATGGTGCAGGAATACTGTATATGGAATTTTTACTCAGAAAACACAAGACATTTAAAGTGCTCAGAAAATAACATAACTAAACATAAAATAAAAGCTGTTGTCTTTTTTTTAACTTATTTAACCAGCAAAAATGTACAGCTCTAAAACTCAGAGAGCTCATGCAATCACTCTAAAGACAACCTTTTCCTGCAGGAAGGACATATTCATCTCTCAACACCCTGCAGATTATTTGATCTTCATGCTTCCTGGTATAACTTCACGTGTAATTCTTCTCATTTCTTTGCTTGTTAACTTGTGTCTTTTTATCAATATGTTTCTTACGATCCTGTTGAATTTTTGTAACAAAGCGTTTGATTGTTCTGTGAACACACCCCACCATCTTTCAAATGTCAAGAATGCTGCATCCTTCTGAAAGACTTTGTACAGATTTGGATTTTTCTGAGTGTCTTAAATCTCTTTTTTGGCCCATTTTGGCTGAGGAAAAGAAGCTGCCTAATAATTATGCACACCATGGTTTGGGGTGTTGATTTCTTTAGGCCACACCCTCCCTCATTACACAAATATATATCACCTGAAATGCTTTAATCCAGTAAGCATCCAAGATTATATGGTTTGGAGTTGGAATATATGTGTATAAATTTTGCTATCGTACAACAACAAAAATAACTGACCACATTACTCCTATTCTAAAGTCCCTGAACTGGCTTCCTGTAAGATACAGAATATACTTTAAAGCATTGTTCCTTGTATTTAAATCACTATAGGGGACAACACCTAACTACCTCTCTGACATGCTTCAACAGTTGACACCACTTAGGTCTTTTAAGTCAGAGGAAAAAAATTGCTGATAAAACCTGCTGTTAAAGTGTGGTGAAGCAGCTTTCAGCTACTATGCTGTTCAGCTTTGGAACCAACTTCCTGATGACATTAAAAATGCCCCTACTGCTGGTAGATTCAAATCTAGACTTAAGACCAAGCTGTTTTCAGATGCCTTCTCTTAATGATACACTTATTTTTATTTTTATATTCTGTACACACAAATTTTATTTTGATCATTTTATGCATGTATTTATTTTATTTTATGCTTTTATATATGCTCTGTTGTATTTTTACTTTCTTTCATCTTTTGTACTTTGCTTTTTTTTTGTCCAGCTCGTGCTATATAAATAAATTAGCCTTGCCTTGCCTAAGGTCAAAATACTCACTTGCCTAATAATTGTGCACACAGTGTAGTATTCTCTCAGTTATACATCTTGAGACCTACCATGCAATGCATGCCCTCTCAGCCCTCCTTTCTGCAACTCGCCATGTCAACTGCCTTCCTTCTATTATGATTGGCTGGGTCTTCACAGGCTTTTGTCTTTGCCCTTGCTTGTTAATATTGTTTATCTTGTTTGTCAACCACCCAGCTTGCCTGCCACTGGCACTCATAAATATTCATGAAGCCTCATTACCTGGTTCACTGTGGGGCTGGCAGCAGCAACCCACTTTTGTTCCTGAGACTAAAAGGTGACTGGAGCAGCCCAGCACGTTGAATCCCATCATTTGCATAGAGTAAAGTGCACATGAGGGACAGTACGATAAGCACGGAAGTGTATAGGACTTCCAGATTACTAGTCATGCAGAGGTGGCTGCTTGCCCCCTTGAGCGTAATTGAAGCTTGATTCTGGCATCATGCTCATAGCCTCCTCTGCATCAAATGCTAATTCGGCAGGCCAGTGTGAAGCATTCTTAGTTGGTGCAGGGGGACCATACTTAGTAGGTGCTGGGTATTTTTATTTTATTTTTTTACTGTCTCAACATCTGTAAATAGACAATTACTGTCCAGAATGATTAGTACCCCATTTAATATGAGTGAAAATGTCTCTATGTTTCTTAGATGTTATCTTTGCCCAGCAAATTAAAAAAGATGAATAAATAAAAAAAAACATATCAGATGATAACCAAAACCGTAGTCCCAAAAATCACGTCTTAATTCCTATCACCCCCCCATTTACTCATTTTTCCAGCCCCCTTTGCCAAAATAACAGTACAGAGTCTTCTATTTTAATAGAAATCGAATATAGGATAACGGATTTTTAGGTGTTTTTCAATGCAGTATCAGAGTCCTGAGGCTTTTCTTGTCCATTCTCTTTTTGAGCTAAACCCCCAAGTATTCAATAAGCCCCAAGTATTCAATTGGATTTAGGTCAGGGGACTGGCATGGTTAAGACAGAAGCTTGATTTTGTGTAAAGTTCTTTTTGAATGCATTTTAATGTGCACACTGGATTGTTGTATTACTGGAATACTGAGCTTCTTGGCAGAGGCGGTCAGATTTTTGTTAAAAATGTCTTGGTGTATCCTAGAATCAATAATGCCATGTAGATGAATGATAGTGCTGGGGCCTTTGAAACAAATACAGCCTCACAGCATCACATGATATTAATCACCCTGTATTAGGTTAAAGAGCTCAGTTTATGTTTTGCCTGTCCATTGTAAAAGTCCCACTTAAAGTCTGAGTGTTGTGTGGCAAACTGAAAAAGTGTTTTGTGTCATAGTAAAAAACAACCTATAATTCTGAAACTGTGGTGTTTGAAGACTTATTTTTCCGACCATCCTCACTGTGGCTGGCTCATGTTAGTTTTAAATATATCCTAAACTTTTTACATGGGCATTTTCGATACAAAGAAATGTCAAAGTCAAATTGAACTTTGTCATTTTTTCTATATGCAGGTACATGGAAATATGAAACGGCGAGGCTCAGGGCCCACGGTTTAAACATGTAACATGTAATTATGTTTACACACAGTGTAAGTATAAGGATAACAATCTAGTATAAAAAAGAGGACAGTTTTCCTTAGGCACATCAGGGACAGTGCAGAGATATGCTGTGAGGCATTTAGCAGACAGTGACATTAAATTGAATAGAGCAGTAATAAAACAAAAATTAATAGAGAGGTAAAAATGATTTTTACAATCCAACATGTTGTGATGTTGATGCATTGTGCAAAATTATAAGTGCAATATTGATTAATTGTGCAAAGTACTAGACCAACGCACTGCTATGTTCTTGTATCTGCTCCCTGATTTGTTTACATCAGCACACTTTTGGTTGATAGCTTAGGGATTTGGGCCCCTTTGTTATCTCATTTTCTACCTTTATATCTTAGCATACAAAACACGAATAATATTTATAATATCATCTCTGATATATACTGTTGATACTGACCTATCAATTACATTTCACATATGAATATAACTTTTGTAATTATGTAATCTTGGTAGCAGATTTGTATGTTATGTTTTTATTTTAATGTCCCCACACAACGTATGCCTATGATTTACCACTGAAACTTGTTACACATTTTCGCTGAAGGTACTGCTTTTGGTCTTGCCCAAAGACTCTTACTGGCATGGAATTCTTGCCCAGGTGTGTACATTCAGAAAAAATAATTAAATGTGCAATTTGATTCCAGGCTTTTGTTTTATGGTGCAGGCTCAAAATGGTAGTGTTCTTCCATCAGATTGAAATGTATCACCTCCATATGAAGCTGTACTCTTTTTTGCTCCCATCCTCCCCACCCTCATGCCTGATGTTTGTCTTATGTTTAATGTGGCATGTAAGGCTCACAACATTTCTGCTGTTTCCTCTTGCCCTTCTGATTAACATCCCTTAATCCCTCCCTGCAAAACTGCTAGAAAATTTCACAGACTGCTCAGTGCCCCATGGAGAAACGTATTCGGAAAGACAAAATTAATGTCATGGCAGGTCTGTCAGCTTTACCAACTCCATTCCTTTTTTCCAAATATACACTTTTTTATTGTTTGGTTTAATGGATTTTGTCACCTTTGGTTTGTTGCTTGTCAATCGCTGGTAGTGACGGTATGCACCTCTGTCAGTGAGATCGCTTTTGGATTTATCTCATTGCTGTTGTTGTAAATTAGCCAACAGAACAACCCACTAAGGTGTCATTTTTGTGGCCGTTCAGAAAAGTCCAATGTAGAAATTTTTGTTGAGTGAGAAAGAGTGGTTAGTCTGTGTGTTTCAGGCCTCCATGTAGTAAAAATTGAAGTAGTAACATGATTACATGACAAGATTCTATGAAATCTGACAAGATTGACAAGATTCTATGAAATCTGTTTTTCTCTGTGATCTATTTTTGGTGACTTGTCATTTAATGGGATTGGAACTAAATGCATTGATGATGTCATGTTAACTATTCAACCCTCAATTTTTTAAGAAAGAGTTCACTAAGTATCTGCCATCTGTGTAGAAATTTTGAAATGTAGAATTTAGGTTTAATTATTAATTAATAACAGAGGGGTGGAGGTAGCTCAGTGGGTGGGATACTTGCCTCTGGACCATGAGTTATTGGGTTTGAATCGTACCTCCAGCACCACCACTGGGTCCCTGAGCAAGACCCTTAACCCTAAGTTGCTCAAGAGAGTCTGTCCCCTGTAGTTAGGAATGGAAGTCGCTTTGGATAAAGGCATATGCTAAATGCCGTAAATGTAAATATTAAACCAATAATAATGTAGGGATACATTTTTTTTTTACATAATTTAGATATTTCTCAACCAGAATCAGTTTAGGCTGATTCACCCTATCCTGTGAGCTAGTTCAACCAAAGTATATTAATTAACCCTTCAAAACTCTTCTAAATTGCACTGTTAAAAAGCATATGAAAATATGTTACTTGAAAAAGGGTTTTAGCTAATTATTATTATTTGAAAGTGCATAGGTAACGTATCGAATCTAAATCACT
Organism: Rhabdalestes septentrionalis; assembly: GCA_037832545.1. Classification (NCBI taxonomy): domain Eukaryota; kingdom Metazoa; phylum Chordata; class Actinopteri; order Characiformes; family Alestidae; genus Rhabdalestes; species Rhabdalestes septentrionalis. Next base: position 7,336 of record JBBMFX010561082.1, read on the forward strand.
GATCACTTTAAGATAACATTTATTTACCATGCTAGACAAACACAAAACATACAAACACAGACTAAAGTAAGTTTGAATGGTAATGGAGTGGGTAGTGATATTGAAAGAGTTTACATTGAATATTGAAGAGTTTATGTTGAAAAAATATGTCTTTTTTTCGTGTGTGATTTTATGTTTTATAACATTAACAAATGCGAGATCATTGAATAATAGTAACAAAGATAAACACCCAAGTTTGTAATAAAACGAATTCCTTTAAATTCAATAGATAAATTCAATAGATACTTGTATTGGATTGGTACTCGGTATCGGCAAATACCTATACCCCAGGTATCAAAATCTGTATCGGACAGGAAAAACTGGTATCGGAACATCCCTATTCAATGTACAGTTTATGCCACAAATGACTATCTAATTGACTTCTCTGGTATCGATTTAAGTGGCGCTCTCTCACATGGTTTACCGAAAGTCACGCTTGAGGCCTGCTGAGAAGTCATAGCTGGAAGATAACAGTCTAACATTTCAAATCAGCATTAGGTAGACACATGGGGTAGAGTTCCAAAATTGTGGAGAAAATCAATTAGAAATGAGGGGGGAAATTGGCATTTACATCTGTCAGAGCTGCATGAAACAGACATGACTACTCCTTCCAGACAAAAGGCCATTGTTTAGTACTGGGGAACAGGAGGTTAGATTGAGAATAAAAAAGTGTTACAGCCCTCTTTTGCCCACTCACTCATCTCTCCTCCTGTCTGAATTCTTTGAGTTTAATAAAGAGTTTATTATAGAGTGGGCATTTTTATTGATTACACTGTGCCTGTGAGTATATGTGATGTGCGGGGCTCAGGGAGTGTAGCAAGGCGAAGGGTTCTTTTTGTTGTTTTTTTTTAATTACCAAACAGAAACCAAAAAAACACAACATAAAGAAACCATGAGGGCCCTAAACATGAAGGCCAGGTAGACACATGAAGGATGAGGGTATGTGTTATGGTTGACTAACACAAGGGCAAGAATTTCTGGAGCTTGAATACACACAAGACACTGACATAATGAATCATGAAGACAATTACTTAAACTCAAAACACCAAACAGCTGACAGAAGTGTTACACTTGACACAAAAGTACTTATTTTCAAAATAAGAGTCCCACATATATATATATTGATTAGCGGCCTCCAGTGGCTGCTGACCAGGAATGTCACAGTATAATACACTGAGTGTTCCTGAAGGCCCTACAGGTGCCAAATGTGTATACCAGTAGATACCAGTAAATACCATATACCAGTAGAGTGGAAAATCTGTAGAACTTTTGTGGAATAGCAATAATTGGCTGCAGATGTTTCCTTATATGGACTCAACTGAGAAACCTTGATAAAAATGTGAGACAAATACTCTGTTTTCAGGTGCAGCAATACATTTGCTTTTATATCAGATAAAGTATAAGAGAGAAGTATATTTCAAAAATTATGACTTTTCGAGCATCCATATTCAAAACCCAAGTTTTGTGCATATTTTTGATGATGTTGCACTTGTATATGAATTGAAAAACAGGCTCAAAGCATAACAGTCGCTAGTTTTGTAGAACACTTAAAATATGGACTGGATAAGGTCATAGCTTCTCCAGTGTTTCCACTGCTGTTAAACAGGCTGTACATTCTGTCTAGACATATTTTATGTCACCATAATGACTTAAATTAGACTTACAGTAGGTGTGCACATTCAATAAGACTCTTTGATTTACATCTGCAAATACATCTCCTTTCTGTGTGCCAGCCACCAGTCATAACAGATTAATGGTGCCACCCAGGTGCAGCAGGAAACCTACACCTTCTCCTAAACCCTGCACTCAGTCCAAGTGTCCATTTCAAGTCTCCATTATCATTCACATACCTGTCTCTGTTCCCACTGTGGTCTTTGTCTCTGCCCCTGCTCTTAACCTGTTCCCATCACCATCACTGTCAACACACCAGTCACAATCCATGTCCCAGTCATTGTCTCACAAAAGCCCCATTTATCATCTTTTTCTCCTCAGCCTCACATCCAATCACAATTATGTACTTCTACCCATCTGCTTCAGGCAAACCCCAGTCTTGGCATCTTAATCCCAGTTGCCAGTGTCAGTCCACCATGCCCAATCCTCTGTCCAATTGCATTTTTGCTCACAGTGTTCATACATAGAATACATACATAGGTCTTATGCTGTGTAATGGAAATTGCATGTCAGAATTTTTTCAGCAAAGGACTTTCAGTTACATTAGTTGAAATGTTGGGTTGAAGAAAGATTTCAGTAGCACACTTTACTATTTAACTAACTCAGCCAAATGTGAGTTAAGTTACATGTGACATTTGTTCTTATTTTTTTTATTGTTAATGCAGCACTCTGTTAACTGATAAAACAACAACTCTTGTATTTTTATACTAGTAAATGGCTAAAACATCATTCTTAATTTGAAGTCATCGATGTTCAGGCTTCTGTCTTATCATTTGTTTAACCTGTTAACCTGTTTGTCTAAATCGGTATCTAAACCTGTTTGTCTGAATCAGTCCATCTGAATCTGTCTGTCTGAACCTTGAAATCTATGAATCGTTTTCTAAATTTCTGAATCTTTGAATCTATCTGTCTGAACCTCTGAGTCTGTACGACTCCAGTTGTTGCTGTCAATCTTCCTATTTCCTGGTACCTGAGTCTTTTATTAGCTCCTCCTCTGAACTCATTTGTGTGGCAGACTGTTTGAACCCCGGGAGCCACACCTTGGGGGTTCTCATTTCACCTCCCTTAGTGTTATTTCCATTTTGGATTCTCTCGCTGTTCACTGTCTTGTTTACCACATCTGTCACTTGGCACTGCAGCTCACTTGGCACTGCAGGTCTCGACTCACCTAGTGGACAAAGGGAATGTGCATCTGGCTGTGCACTAAAAGTTGGAGGATGAGGCAATGAACACAAGCTTAGAAACTCTTCTGTTAGATTTTTATTGTGGTCTTAGTTTTGATCCAATGAGGACCAACCAGTGTGAAGTGTAACCTTCTTACTCTTTGGTCTCCACTCCACTGTGTGCATACAAATGCGTTTCCACTTCTGTGTGCCAACCACCAGTCATGACATCATTAGCCACAAAGACACAGAGTTTATATATAATGTAAATAGAAAATAGAACAAGAACATTTGTGTATTCAACTTCAAGTAGTTGTTGTATTTTTCTTATATAGTTTCAGATAAATGATTAGTCATTAAGGAGACTTTGTCATAAACGTGCCTGATCTCTTATATAGGGCAGTCCCAACTCTTCTTTTCATCATGGCTCCTGCAAGCTATATACAGTTTTTCTCCTACTTACTTAATTCCTGCTGTAATTTAAGGTGTGGTGTACTTCCTTTTTCTCATTTTTTGTTGCTGAAGTTGTTGACTGACAGGCAATCAAGCCAAGTGTAGGAATATTGAGTGACAGCATGCATGTTCCTTTCCCTACTGCGAGAACCCAAATGACTGTGTGATTATCATGGTGGGGCCTTTGACTCAGAAGCTGCTCCATTCAGCACTGCGCTACTTCAGATGCTGATTGTGTCTGGAGGCCTGGAGAGAGCAATGTGTCTCATCCCAGTTTGGGATGCGCCTTTACGGAACCCATCCATATGCTTCTGCCTGTGTGCCATTTACAGAATATGTGGGGTCCTGGCAATTAAGAAAGCTGCCGACAAATGTTATAACAATCAACAGTAGTGCTTTTCCCTTGATCTCCTCCATGCCCTACCTGCAGCCCCCCTCCGCCCACATCTTCTACAGCAATTTATTGTGTGCTGCTGAAAAGAAGGCCATAAGAGGAAACAACAAACCCTAATTGCTTGTCTTTTCTCTGCAAGAGGTGGCATAGGAAAACTACTCCAATAATCGGATTAAGACAAGCATTAGAAATGATTATTTCTGTAGCTGAATGGTTTGCTGCTGCATTGTTGTATTTAATTCAAAATCAAAAATATACTGTGGAGACAAGCTTTGTTCCTCAGCCAAACAGTCGAGCTTGTGTTTCCGAGACTGTCAAATGAGAAAAAGGTAACTTGGCCATCATAATCTAACATCTGAACATGCTCAATCACAGGTCCTTTTTTTAATGGCCTCAAAGCCCTTTTTATTCAGTTATTTAATTTGAGGAAATGGGGGCAACCCTCTGTTTCATTCCGTTTTTCTCCAGGATGTTCACAAAAAACTGTAATATAATACAAGCAAGTGATTTCTGTTTTCCGATTGGTCATCTTTAGGGGAAATATGGTAGCTCAGCTACATTGCTACAAATTGTCCTTTAATCTGAGGAACTTTGTCTTTTGTGTCTTATAAAAATGTCGAAGTCAAATGTATACAGTAATGCCAATCTCATTGAAGCAAGGAATAGTTAAGCTATACTCAATTTCAGATATTCTCTGTGCTGTAAATACTGTATTTTTCATGTTAACATTATATTTGTATTAGCATATCTCTTTACATAATTTAACATTCTGCTTAAAACCTCAAAGTAAAATCAAGTTTTATTCTTAATATTGATTGGGCATTGAACACTGACATATGATTGATGAGTTGTGTATTAATCAGCACATTATCTTAGGACTGTGTTATTGGCGAACAGATTTATTGGTTGAACCATAGTCTGCATATATACAAATGTATGCTAAAGTTTGCACCTCTTCTAAACTTTCGATGAAATGCAGTTACCACACAAAATTTATAATAAGATATGTTTTTGTGCACTTTTAGTCACACATACATGTGATGTCATGACCTTTGAAATGACATTGTAATATCTGTGTAATACAATAGCATTGTTTTACATGGTTATTAGAATATCCATACTTTGAGCTACATATATTGTCAAAGTCTTTCATAGAGATAACACAATGCATTGTTCTACCCGTCATTATGTAGTTTTTGGTTCTTCTAAGTGAAATAAAATGTATATTTTCATAATGCGCAAAGTAAATTGTTTGCTGAGCATTTTTTTATACCCCTGATAAAGGGGAAGAGGGCTTTTATAGCAAAAGACAACTTTATGTGCTGGTGCAACTGACTCACATTACTGACATACTAATTTTCATTATTTTAATGATAAGGTGTCTCACTTCAGGCAGTTCAGCCTTTGGGAAATAATGTATATTACACTGTACAAGACATTTTACAGTCACACCTGAGAAAAAGCCTTAACACATGTTGATACTTATGTAGCTTGCCCATGACTGCTAGAGACAGCAAATACCAGATTAAATATGTATTGACACATAAGTCATCAATACCCTAACAGAAGCAATCACCCAGCCGTATTCTAGGCAACTTGCTCATGCGGGCTAGATTAGTGGGGTTAATAGGCAAGGAGGTTCGCAGGAGCCCTGGGAAAGGGCACCCCTTTTTTATATGCACACTTAATATTTAAGGAGTATTAAGGCTTTCTCAGTTTCCTTCATCATCCTCAGTGTGCCATTACTCTTTGGGAATATTGAAAACTTAGACAATATTTTTCAGAGTAATCCTAAAATCCATTGCTCAAAAGCAATGGGTGGTAGAACACATCAACTAGATTGATGTAGAGAGCTCAGTGTACTTGTATTCTCCTGCAGTGTAGCAACTTCAGTTTCATGGTAAAGAACTTGCCGTTGTTCTCTCCAACATTTTACATTTATGAATAAACTAACACACAGGCTGAGGCAAATAGAAATATTTCCTTTTGAATTCAGATTTTTAGGACAAATCAGTCTGGAGTTGAAAGGAACATATTAGTTGGGCTATAATACTCAAGGTGGATAGCGGTAAGTTTGTTTTTAGTTCTGATGTTTGTATCTCTTGGAGGATGTAAGCAAGACTTGTGGCAGGGTAACTGGATACTCACGGACTGCACTACTGATGTCACGGGGAGGGGTGAGACGAGAGGAGAGGGACAGGGGAGAATGGAATAGCGGGAAGAAGACAGAGCTGCAGAGGGCTGTGGTGGGCTGCATTAGGCAGACTGGCTGCTCGCTTCGTGGGTCGGTGTGATAAGGCTCCGGCCCTCGAACTGCTGTGTCTTTTTCATGTGGTTGTGATAAGGCTCTGGTCCTTGAACTGCTGTGTCTTTCTCGTGAGCTTGTGATAAGGCTCCGGCCCTCGAACTGTGTTGTCTTTCTCCTGTGTTTCAGCAGGGAAACTTTTCTCTTGAAACCGCCATTCTCTCTGTCCGTAGGTCCCGCCCTCTCTCTCGCTCCCATTGGCTAGCCTGCCATCCTCACAGTCCTGATTGGTTGGAAGCATTAGTTCCTCAGAACACATTTACAAAATTAACATTAAATAAATAGGCCTGTTCCTTTAGCGTCCCGCTGTATAAGTGCTGAGTAGCAGATGAGAGGCTGGCTGTGCTGAGGAAAGTGTCCAAGCCAAGTTTGTAAAACGGAAAATGGAAACAAGGTAGGCATTGGAGTTCATTTCCCAATGGAAAGTACAATGGGACTTTGTCTTGTCACATTAGAGATACATCGTATAATGAAATCCAGCCAAAGTACATCCACACATGGTCCAGGCATTAAACACAGAATAATGCAAGGTGTAGATAGCCTTCTAGTAATGGAATTGATATCAGTGACCAAAGTGACTATTTTTGTGTTTATTTATGTGCTTTTATTTTATAATTTAGAATTTCTATAAGAAATAAACATTATAGACCACTTTTGAAAATAAAGTGTAAATATCTTCCATTGACTACACATTTTTGGAATGTAAGTTTTATGTATGTTTGTATGTATTTGTGTTTTTGCAGAACCTGATTAAAAACCTCCCTGAGCAGAAAGAGCTAAGTGCTCTGGCTGAGCTGAAGTGTGAATACGAAGAATTGTGCGAGTCTGAGCAGTTTGGGGTCATGGTGAGTTCAGACTAACAGCGCTAGTCCTACTTCAGAACAGGTTGCTGTCATTGACCTGCAACACAAGGAGGCATTTCAATTGCTTATTGGCTTACACTCACCCACAAGTATTAAGAAGAAACAATGTGTTCAAGATATCGGTCTGTGCTTGTGGTATATTTTTGACTGTTTCGATATCTGATAAGCTAGCTAGAGTTTTCTCTGTTTAACTGTTGTACTGCTGTCTTTGCTGTCAAATTATACGTCATTTGTCCTACATTATTTTCTTGGTGGTGTGCGTTTTGTTTGTTAGTTGGCTGCCCTTGTGCCTGGTAGGGTTAGCTTCATTACCTTCATTGCAATCAGCTCATTTCAATGAGAATTCTCATCCTCTGGAGGGCAGAGGATTTTAGTGGAAGTAGTCCGTCTGTGGTGGTTGCACTCTTGGGGAGAGTCACTAAGTATCAATTAGTGCCTCAAACCTATACCTTTTCAAATATCTCACAGGCTGAGAAGACATTTTCAGCAATGGCGTGGAAGAAATCACAGTAATCTCTCCCAGCTGCCTTTTTCTCTACAGCCTTCTGTAGTGGTTCATGTTGGTCTGTGGAATTGCCAGTCTTGCATCAAAAAAGCTGACTTCATCTCTGGACTGTTGTCCCTCCATTCATTTCACTTCCTGGCCAGCTGCTACTGACCACTTCTCATCTCTCTCTCTTGAGGATGTGTCAATCCCCCTGATGTTCTGCAAACCCACCACGTTTCATTTTGACCCTATCTGGTCGAGTACGCTCCAGATGATCGCATACATCATCTATGTCTCCTTAACAACTGGCCATGTTTTCTGCTCTGATTCTTCTACACATTTCTGTGGCCGTACTGTGGTTAACCATCAGATCCTCCTGGCTACTCTCTCCAACCTTGGGATATTGGGCACAGCCTGGCAATGGTTTGCTTCCTACCTTGATGATCAGAGTTTCCAGGTAGCATGACTGGTGTTCCGGCAGATTTGGTTCTTGGGCCACTTTTATTTTCTCTGTATATACTGGTTCTCTTGGGGATGTAATACCCTCACATGGCTTTTCCTACCCCTTTTACACAGATAACTTTCTCCTCCAGTGTTGATCAGGTCTCAGCCTACGTCTCTGACTGTCTGGCTGACATCTCCTTTTGGATGATGGCCCACCACCTCAAGATGAATCCCAGCAAACTGAGCTTCTTTTCATCAAAAGGAGTCCATCACCAAACCACAAACTCACAGTTTCTTTTGAGAACTCTTGGTTTCATACTACATGAAGAACTGTTATTCTTGTCGCACATTGACCATCTCTCCAGGACATACTGACACATTCTTTACAATATCAGAAGAATCTAAACTTTTGTCATCACTGAAATAAACAGTTGATTGCCCAGTCTCTGTTCATCTCTAAACTGGACTACTTAAACTCTCTACTGGCTGGACTTGCACTGAAGGTAATGCGCACCCCTTCATAAACATCTTGCTTCCATGCCCTTTTCCTCTCTTTCAATCTTGTTCTTTCTCCCTGTCTTTCTCTCTCTCTCCCTCCCTCTCTCTCTCTCTCTCTCTCTCTCTCTCTCTCTCTCTCTCTCTCTCTCTCTCTCTCTCT